>MU281589.1:0-12562 GCA_022385595.1 Xylaria palmicola
TTATTATATTTTTAATACTACTTATTTAAAGTAAAAATAATTATAAATTTAAGTTAATTATATATTATATAATAGTATTTTTTTTAAATTTAGTTTATTTTTATATTATAGTAAATATATTTACTTTTAATAAAATTCTTGATTATAATTTACTTAATATTATATAAGTAATATTATAAATTTTTATAATATATATAATAAATAATTTTAGGTTTTATTAAATAGTTTGTAATATAAGTTGTATATTTCTTTTTTTTAAAGTATATAATATTATTATTAGTAAAAAAATATAAATTTAAAATTTATATATATAATAAATAAAAAACCTAATAAATACTTATATTAATAAAATACTTATATAATATATTATATATATAATTATATATAAAATAAAATTATTATTATTTAAAAAAAGTAAGTTAAATAATTTACTAAAATTAACTTTTATATAAAATATAATATAAAATAATATATTTTTTAATATATATAAAGTATATATATTAATAATATATATTAACTTAAAATAATATATAATTTTTTTATAATTATATAAATAATAAATTTAACTTTATATAATATAAAAACTTTAAATAAAAAGATTAAATAGTAAATAAAAAATATAAAATATAGTTTTTTATTTATTTTACTAAATTTCTTTTATATAAAACTATTTATTTTTTTAAATAAATTATTTATAAATAATATAAATTTTATATTTTAGTTAGGATTTCTTATTATATTAATAATAAAATTTTATATAAAAAAAAATTTAAAAACTTTATATTTTAAAATTACTAAAAATATAATATATTAAAACTTAAATAAATATAAATATATTATATAAAGTATTTTAATAAATAAATTATATAGTATAATTAATAAATTTAATAATACTATTACTTTTTATATAATATTTTAAAAAATTATAATATTACTATTTTTATTACTAATTTTAGTAATAATATATATAAACTTAAAATTATTATATAATTATTTAGTTAAATTAAAAATAATATAAAAAAAGTAATTAATAATTTATATTATATTATTTTATAAGTTATATAAAAAACTTTTTTTTAAAAATATAATAAATTAATAATAAAAATAATTTAGTAAATATATTTATAAAATAAATTTTAAATACTATATTAAAAATACTAGTTTTTATTAATTAACTTACTATATAAATTAAAATATTATAATTTAAAAGTAATTTTATTAATATATAATAGTAAATAAAGTATTACTATTTTTTTAAAGTTTATTATATAAAATTTTTTTAAGTATTATATAAAAAATAATAAAAAATAATAAAAAAAGAATTTTTATTTATATTTTAAAAGGCGTATAAAAAAAACTACGTTTAAAAGCTTAATATATAATCCCTTTTTTTTACCCCTTTTTTTTCCTTTTTTTTTCTTTAATTATAATAAAATTAATACGTTTTATACAATTATTAAACATATATAATACACGCGCTTTTTTAGCACTAAAAAATATAATAATATATTTTAAAAAGTATATTACTATAAGTAATACAGCTACTTTATAAACTATTATAATATAAGTTATTATATAAAGTTATACTTTAATTATAAATTAAAAAGGCTTAAAATTAGCTTTTATAATATATAAATTTAGTGTAAATATTAATAAAGTTATTAAAAACTAATATATAAAAAATAAATTAACTTTTAAGTAATAAAAAACTAAATAAAAATATATATATATATATATATATTTATATAAAGTAATTATATAAAAGCTTAATAAGCTTTACTTTTTATTAAAAACTAATATACTTTTATATAATTATTATTAATTATAATAATAAAGTTAATAAACTAATTAATACTACTTAGTAATAAAAGTATAAAACGCAAGCAAATAAAGGTAATAATATAGTGGGTTACAAAAAGTCCCGACCGGTTTATTTACAACGCGTTTTTTTCGTGTTTTTTTTTAAAAACACCTTTTTTTTTTAATTATAGCTCCCTCCACCCCTAAAAATAGGAAAAATACAAAAAAGGAGTATTCTTTTTATAAAAGGACAAAAATTGCGATAATGTATAATTTAAGTGTTAAACTTTGTTAGATTGTAAAGGAATACGGAGTTTTAGTTAATAATGTACGTTATATTGTAATGCGTTATTACGTTTAAAAATTAGCCAAAAGTTCTTCTCGATTTAAAAAACTACTAGTTTTAACAAAAAAAAATAAAAAGCATATTAATCGATATATTTAAAGCAATCCTTTTATTTATACTAGGTTTTTAGCTGAAAAGATTAGTAGTTATGTTTTATTAGCTATTATTTTGTTGTACTTCTAAGCTATAGGAATATACTATATTAAAGTACTTTAACGGCTAAAACTTATTTTAAAAATAGCTTTATTACGGCTAAAATTTGTACGAAAGTATGTTAATAAACTAATTTTTTACTGGAAACGCTGGGTTTTTTAAAACGAGTTGTTTGTGTAGCGTGGTTAAAAGGAGCGTATAAAGTGGGTTTTTTGTAGGTATATAAGTTTAATAGCTAAAACAACCTTTTAACTTTACTTATACGTTTTTTAACGAATATTGCATTTTAAAGCGAAAAACTTTTTTTAAAGAACGTATAAAGTAAAATAAAGCTTATACGTTATAAGTAAATATTTATAGCTACTTTTAAGTTTAAAAAACGTATAAGCCTTTTAAATGTTTATAAAAACTTTAAATTTAAAGGCTATAGCGTTACTAAGCAAGTTATTTTTAACTCCCTGCAAAAACTCTTTTTAATTATATATAAGCTTGGTTTTATATATGTATAAAATAATGCACTTATATATATAGCCTGTGTAGTGCAAAACTGGTTGTGTAATTGGGCTAAAAAAAACGGGGTTACTTTGGTGGACTGGCTTTCCTATAGCTCTAACCTTAACCCTATAAAAAACCTATAAAAACTACTAAAAGAACGAATTTGTGAAATGGAGCCGGCTTTATCAAACATGCTTAAGAACCTCTAATTACTTAATTTATTATGCAGGACGGCTGTTGTAACATGGGAGTCTATTAAAAACGAGGTATTGAATTCGTTGGTGGAAAGTATAAATAGGAGACTACGTGCAGTTATTAAGTCGCGTGGGTGGTATGCTAAGTATTAGGCTACCCGAAACCTATATAGTTAAAATGCTTAGGTTTTAATGTATTTATTACGTTTTTCTTTTATTTTTTTTTTTTGAATTGAAGTAGTAGTGACTTTTAAAATAAAAGAGGTTATTTTTGTGATTTGGAGATTTGAAGGGCTTTAGGGCTAACCGATCGGGACTTTTTGTGACCCATTATAGCTATTATATTATTACAATTATTATAGCAGTAATAATAATAGCAGTAAAAAAAATAGTAATAATAATAGTAATAATAATAATAATAATAATAATAATAATAATAATATATAATTACGACTTTTACTATTATTATTAGTAGTAGCGGTAAAATCTTTTATAATATATAAAAAAAAAAAACAAAAAAGAAAAAAAAAGCAAATTATATATAATAAAAAGAAAAGCGTAGTTATATATAGTAAATATAATATATACTTTTTTTTTTTTTTAAGTATTATAAATATAATATATACTTTTTTATTATATATAAAAGCTTTATATATAAAAAAGTATATAAGTTATTTTTATATTTAAAATTTTAATTATTAAAATAACTTTTTTAAAAATATAGCTAATAATATAATAAATAAGCAATTATATATACTTTAAATAAAAATATTTTTATAAATAGTATATTAAATAACTTTTTTTTAAAATAACTAAATAAAAAGTTATTTATTTAAACTTATATAAAGTTATTTTTTTAATTGTTTTTACTTTTTAAATAAATATTATACAAAAAAGCATTATAATTAAAAAAAAAGAAAGCTAATATTAGTATATTAATATTAATTATATATAATATAAAATACCTTTTTATACTATAGCTTAGCTAAGTAAACAGTATTTATTAATAGAATTCCTATTTTTAAAAAAGGAATTCTTATATATAAAGGTTTTACTTTTATATTTAAAGGAAAAAAGAAAAACAAATAGTAAAACTAATAGTATTCCTATTTTAGCGCCGCACTTAGCATTAAATATACGGACCTACTTTGTATATTGCCAAATTAACAATATTATTAATTATTATAAAATTATTTTTCTTTTTAAATTATAAAACGTAATATTAAATTAATAATAAATAAAATAATATTTAATTTATTATATAATAATATTATAATAAAAATTATAATAAAAATAAATTAGTTTTAATATTATAAATATAATATTTAAATATTTAATAATAATAATATATAAAATTAAATTAGTTTTTTATTAATATTTAAATATATTTTATATAAAAGTAGTACTTTTATATAATAAAAACTTAATTTTTTTATTAATATATAATATTTAAAATAACTATAATAGGCTTTTTGTTTTATTTTAAATTATTTTAATATTAAAAAACTGTTATAAATTATAATTTTTAAAAAAATTATATTTAATTTTTAATTTTAAAATTATTTATTAAACTATTAATTTATATTTTTTTTAATAAATAAGTATTATATTATTTATATATATAAATAATAATATATTATTTTTTAAAAAATAATATAATTTATATAAAATAAGTTTTAAATTAATTTTTTATAATATAATTATTAGCTTTTTTTATTATAATAAATAAAATTTTTATAATTTATATAAAATTTAAAATAGTTTTACTATTATATTTAGTTTTTTATACTTTAAAAATATATATATATATATTTTTTTTATAAATTTAGTATTAATAAAAATATTTATAATATTATATTATATAAATTTAAAATTAAACTTTATTATAATTACTATTAATATATAAATAAATTATTTTATTAATATATTAATATAAGTATTTTTTTTATTTAAATTAAGTTATTAATTCTTTTATATAATTAAATATTAAATAGTTTTTAAATAAGCTTTTTAAAACCTTTTTTTAAATATTTATTTTTATATAATTTTATAAATATACTTTTTTAATATAATAAAATTAATTATTAAATAAATATAAAATTAAATTTTAATATAATTTTAATAATAAAAGTAAATTTTTATAATATATTTTTTAATATTAAACTAGTAATAATTTTAATTAATTTTTTTAATTTTTTTAATTTATTTTTTATAATAAAGCTTTTTTAAAAATTAAACTTTTTTTATACATTTATAATATAATATTTATAAAAATTATATTTTATTTATATTTTTATAATATAATTATTATAAAAGCTATACTTTTTTTAATAATTAAGTTTTTAATAATATTAACTAATTATAATAAGTTATTATAAATTTAAATAAAACTTTTTAGTAATTTAATTTAATAAAATTAAAATATATAATTTATAAATTATTTAATATTTTTATTATATATTTTTTAAATTAATTTTAATATTTATATTTAATAAATTTAAATTTTAAATTTAAATTTAAATTATATAAATTAATTATAATTAAATTTATTAATACTTGTTTAAATAATTTAAAAAATATAAAAAGCTTTAAAATAAATATAGTATTTATATATAAATATTTAAGCTTATTATTTAATAAATTATTAAAAAAAAAATTATTTTTTTATTTTTATTTAATTTTTTAAAATTAATTTTTATATATAAAATAATAAGTTTATTATTATTAATTTTAATAATTATTTTTATTATATTTATTATATTTTAATAATTAATATTATTTAAAAGTTTTTTATATTTTTTTATTATTATATATAAAAAATTATTTTAAAACTTTTTAATATTTTTATTAAAAAACTTATTTTTATTAAATATAATATTTTAAATTATTATAATTTTATTTTTTTATAAAAGCTAAATTTTATAAGTATTTAAAAACTAATAATTTATTAAAAAGCTAATTTATATATTAAAATTAAATTTTTTTAATAGTTTTTTTTTTATTTAATAATTAATATTATAATAAAAATTAAATACTTATAAGTTTTTAAATATATTATATTTAAATTAAAATTATAATTTATAATAATTTATAAATTATTAAAATAAAATTAAACCTTTTTTTAAAAAGCTTTTTAATAATTTATTTATTATAATATTTAATTATATAAATATATTATTATTTTAATAATTTTTAATTATAAAAAAATAAAAAACTAATAATTATATTATATTATTTTTATTTTATATTTAATTATTTACTTAATTTATTTAATATTATTATTTAAAACTTATATATATAAAAAAAATTTAAATTTAATATTATAAATATTAATAAAATATTTAATTAATTTATTTATTTTTTTATAAATATTTATAAGTTTATTAATATAATAATATAAATAAATATATTTAATATAGTTTTTTATAATAGTTTATATTATAATAATAAGTTTATTATTAATATAATAATTTTATATATATTTTAAATATTAATTTATAATAAATATTATTTATTATAATTTATTATTTTGTTTATTTAAATTACTAAATTTATAAAAATTGATTATTAATTAAATATTAATTTTAATTACTTTAAAA
This sequence comes from Xylaria palmicola, assembly GCA_022385595.1. Taxonomy (NCBI): domain Eukaryota; kingdom Fungi; phylum Ascomycota; class Sordariomycetes; order Xylariales; family Xylariaceae; genus Xylaria; species Xylaria palmicola. The sequence goes on from MU281589.1 coordinate 6,588, forward strand.
TAAACTATATATATAATATATTAATATACTTTTAATTTTTTATAAATTATATATAATATAATATAAATTTAATTATTAAAGTAATTTAAAATTATTTTACTTTTTATATATAAAGAAAAGTATTTTTATAATTTAAAGCTTATATAACTAAATTATTAATATTATTAATATAATATAGCTTATAATTAAAATTTATTAATATATAAATTAAATAAGTTTTAATATATATAAAATAATTATTTTATATATTAAATTAAAATATACTTTATTATATATTAATTATATATTTATATAAAAAAATATAAAAGTCTTTTTTATTAATAATAAAATAAATTAAAATAAAGTTTATTATTTTAATATATTTTTTATTAATTTAATATTTATAAAAAAATTAAATTAATTATTTTATTATAATAAAAAACTATATTATATAATTAATATATAATAAAGCTTTAAAGTTTTATAATTTTAATATAAATATTTTTATAATTATATATTTTTATTATATTATTATTTATAAATATTATATTTTTAAAATTAAAATTATATAAGTTAATAAATTTATTAATATTATTAAAAATATATATATTAAATTTTAAATTAATTATAATATAATTTTAAAAAATATTTTTTTAAAAATATTTATATTATTATAAATAAGTTTAATATATAAGCTATAAAAAATTTTATTAAATAATTTTTAATTTTAATTATTTTTATAATTTAAAATTATATTTTTTTTAAAAAAATAATTAATAATTTATTTATAAGCTTTTTTTATAGCTTTTTATATATTTAGTTTTATATTTATTTAAATTTTAATAATTTTAATAAATATAAAGTAAATATTTTAATTTTTAAAAATAAACTTTAAAAAAGCTAATTAATATTTTATTATTTAATATTAATTATAATAAATTATATAATTTAATATATTAAGGTTTTTAAATTTAGTATTAATATAAATATTAATATTAAAATACTTTTAAAACATATTTTTTAAGCTTTTTTTTAAAAAGCTTTAGTTTTTTTTTTTTTTTTTTTAAAGCTTTTTTTTTATTATTTTATTTTTATTTACTTTATATAAATTAAAATTACTTTTTATTATATAAATTATTAAAATTCTTTTAATAATTATTTAATTTTTTTTTTTTAAAAATAATAAATATATTATTTTAAATAAATTTATTTACTAATTATATAATTACTTATATTATAGCTTTTTATTAAAGTTTTAATATAATTTTAAAAAATATTAATTTATTATTTTATATAATTATATTATATATAATTTAAAATATTATAATTTAAATTAAAATAATATTTTATAAAACTTATTTAAATTTTATTTAAAATTAATAAAACGTTTAAATAGTTTATTTATATTAAATTTTTTAGAATTTATTTTACTAACTTTATTAAATTATTAATTAGTTTATTTATTAAAGTTTTTAATAAATTATATAAATGTTTAATTAATAAATTATTAATATTTTTACTTATATTTATATTTAAATATTTAATATATTACTTTATTAAACTTATAAAAATTATTAAATTATTAATTAATTATTTTATAAAAGTTTATATTATTTAGTTAATAATTTTTATATATTATTTTTTATATTTATTTAATAAATTTAGTAATTTTAAATTTTTATATAATATATTAATTTAAAATTATATTATAATATTATTTAAATTTAAAGAATTTTTTATAAAAGTTTATTAAAAAACTTTATATTATTATTATTTTTTAATTAGTATTTAATAATAATTAAAAATTAGAAATTTTAAGTATTTTTAAATATTAAAATTATAATACTTATTTTTTTTTAAAAAATTAAAAAAAATATTATATATATTATATTATATTATTTAATTAAGTTTATTTTCTAATAATATATAAAGAAAATTAATAATAAAACTTTTAATTATTAGATTTTTTAATAGTTATAATAACTTTAAATATTATTATATTAATTTTTATTTATATTTATTTTTTTTATAAAAGATTTTATACTTTAATTAAGCTATTTTTTATATATAATAAAGCATTATATTATATACGTATATATATTTTAAACTATGCTTTTTTAAATTTTATAAGAATATTTATTTATTGCTATAAATTTAATAAAAGCTTAATATATTTATAAATATATTATTATAAATAATAAAATATTAATAATATTAATTATATTAACTTATTTAATATATAATATATATATTATATTATAAATTAAAAAGCTTAATTATTAATAAATAATTATATATATTAAATAATTAGCTTTATATAAAACTTAATATATATATAAAAGCTATATATTATTATAAAAATATAAACTTAGTTTAAAATTATAATAAGCTTATTTAGTTTTTTTTATATAAAATAACTTTTATAATTTAAAGTTATTTTAATTAAATATATTAAATTTGTAAAATTAATTAATTATTATTATAAAACTTAAAAATGTATATTTTAAAATATATATAAATATATAATATAACGTTTTATTATATATAAAAAATAACTTAACTAAAATAAAATCTTTTTTATTATATAAATAAAAAAAAATAGAAATTAATACAATAATATATTAAATAATTATTAATATTACAAAAATTTAACAATATAACTTTAAATAATATGTATAAAAAACTTTAAAAAATAATAAAAAACTAATTTTTAAATTGTTAATTATATATTATATTAATTATTTTTAAAACCTTTTAAAAATAATAAAATATAACTTAAAAACATAGTTAATTATTGTATAAAACTAATATAAATTTTTTAGAAAAAGTATATTTTTAATTAATTAATATATTATATAAGCTTATTTTATATATAAGCTTGTTTTATATTTTTATATACTTTTATATATTAATACTTTAATTATATATTATTTTATTAATAATAATGTTTTATATTTAAAATAAATTAAAAATACACTTTATATTATAAGTTATTAAAAAAAACTTAAAATTATTTATTTATTATATAATTATAATTTATAATATATTAATAAAAATATTAATAAATTAATATATTAAAAAACTTTTTTATATAAATATATTTTTATTAATATAAAAATTAACTAAATTTAAAAAAATATAATTATATAATATATAATTAATTTAAATTTATAATTGTTTTTTTTAATTAAATAGTATTAAAAATATAATAAATTATTTATTATATATATATAATATTTTTTTAATTAGTATTAATTAAGCTTTAAATTTTATATAATAATAATTATAATTAAAAATATATTTTAATTATTAAATTAATTATTAATAAGTTTTTTATAAAAGTTTTAATATATATAATAAGTAGTTTAAACTTATATAAAGTATAATTAATAAATTTAAAATTTAAAAAATAAATATTTATAATTTTAATAAAACTAAGTTTATTATAAATAAAATAATATTTAAAATAATTATTATTTTATTTAACTATTATAATAAATTATAAAATATTTAATAAAATAATTATTAATAAACTATAATTACTTAAAATATTAATTTATATAGTTATACTTTATTACTATATATTATTTTTATATTAAAATATTTAATTATTAGTTAATTAAATAATTATAATAATAAAATATAATTAAATAATAAATAAATATATTATTAATTAAATTTAATATTTTAATAAATTTATAATAAGTTATATAAAAGGTATTTATTATTTATTAATTTTAAATAGCTATAAAAACCATTATTTTATTAATTTTAAAGTATATAATAAAAATTATAAAATTATACTACTTTATATACTAATATATTTATTATATTAATTATAGCTTTTAAATATTAAATATTTAATATAATTACAAATTTTATATATTTTAAAAAAAAATTATTTTATATTATTTTATAAAGTATATAATATTTTTATAATAAAATTAAATTTTTAAATAGAATTTTAATATATAAAATTTATATTATATAATTTAAAATCTATAATTTTATAACTTATTATTTAATTATTAATTAAAATATTATTTAAATTATTTAATAAGTTATTAGTACTTTAAAAATTAAAAATATTATATAACTTAATTAAAATTTAAAAATAAATAAAATTTATTATAAATAAAATTATATAATATTAAAATAACTTTTTATAAGTTATTTTAAAAATAATTAAATAAATTAATAAAAATATAATAATAATTATAAATAAGTTAATATTATTAAAAAATAAAAATAAAATATTTTAAAAAGTAAATAAATTATTAAATTTATATTATTATATAAAAAAAAATAATTATAAAATAAAAAAGTACTTATTATAAATAATATTTATAATTTAAAAATTATAAATATAATTAAAACTTAAATAATTATTAAAATATATATAAAAAGTAATTATATAATAAAAATAATTAAATATTAAAACTATTATAATAAGTAAAGTAAACTTAAATATAATATATATATTTATAATAATTATATAAAAATATTTAATAAAAGTAATTTAAAATTGTTAAATTTTAATGTGGTGGCGATTATTTCAAACGTTGTTGTATTAATTTCTTTTTTCTCCCGCTTGTGCAGTGAGGGATTTTCTACTTTTATTAAGCGGTTCTTAATATATAGTAAAGCGCTATGTTGTATACTTGTATATATTTTTAGTTACGCTCTTTTAAGCTTCGTAGTAATGCTCGTTTGCTATTATAAATCCAATAGTTTTTAATTTTTTATATATAAAAACTAAATTAATATAAAAATTTTATAATTTTATAATTATTATTTATTTAAAAAAAAGAAAAACTAAATATTTATTATTAAATTATTATTAGTAATTTAAAATAAAAATAAATTATAATATATATATATTTAATTATATATATTATTGTTTTATAAAAATTTTTTAAAATAAAACTTTAAAAAAATTAACTTTTTTATTAATTTTAAAAAAAATATAATAGTATTTAATAATAAAATTTAAATAAATATTAAAAAATAAATATAAATATAATAATATATTAATTATAATAAATTATTTAAAAAAATATTTATAAACTATATTATATATTATTAAAGTTATTATTAAAAACATTATTTATATATATTATAAAAACCTTTTTTATATTTTTAAAATACTTATTATTATAATTTTAAACTATAGTTTTTAATTTATTTTAGTTTTTATAAATAAGTTATATAAGCTTATAAAAGTAATATATATTTTAATATTATTAAATTTGCAATAATAAGTAAATATTACTATAAAGCTTAAAAAAGCATATTTTAAAATATATATATATTAGATTTTAATGTAGTGGCAATCACTTTAAACATTGTTATATTAATTTTTATTCCCTTCCCTTTAGTTTTTCTAGTAAAGGATTTTCTACTTTTATTAAGCGGTTTTTTATATATAATAAAGCGCTATACTATATAGTTATATATATTTCTAATTATACTTTTTTAAACTTTATAATAATAATTACTTATTATTATAAATTTAAAATACTTTTTTAAAATAACTTTAAATTATAAAATTTATTTTATATAAAAAAAATAATATAAGCTTATTATAATTTTAAATTAAACTTAAGTTTTTATAATAAAAAGTAACTTTTATGTATATATTATATTTTATATAAAATTAATAGTTTTATATATATAATTATTTATTAATTATTAAGCTTTTTTATTATTAATATTATATATATATTATATATTATATAAATTAATATAATTAATATTATATATATTTAAATACTTATATAATTAGTATTTTAAATATATTATTACTTATAATATTATATATATAAATATATTAAATTTAAGTTTATTTAATTTTTTTTTTTTTTTTTTTTAGTTTTATTTATTATTTATAATAAGTATTTCTACTTTATTACTTATATATATATATTTTATTATACTTTTATACTTATATTTTATTAATTACTTATAATTTTAATTAATTTTATATATATTTTTAA
>MU281590.1:0-12527 GCA_022385595.1 Xylaria palmicola
ACTGCTTATTTTTCCGATTTTTTCTGCTTTTTATAATAAGTTTTTAAAAATATATATATATAAATATAAAAAAGTGCGCAGCTAACCCGTGTGCGTAGCTGACCCGTGTGGTACGTTATTTAATATTTTAATATTATAAAACTATAGTTTAATTATTTATATTATTATAATAAAGTTATATATAGCTTTTAATTAGTATATATTATTAATATATATATTATAAGTTTATTAAAAAATATAAATTTAAATAAATTTTTTTATATAAAAGTTAATTTTTTTTAAGTTTTTTATTTAACTTTTTTAATTTAATATAATATTATTTTTATATAATAAAACCTTTTTATTATTAAATTTAATTAAATAATTAAATAATAAAGTTTTTTTTAATTTTATATAAAAGTTAGTTTATTAAAGCTTTTTTTTTTTTTATATAAAAAAGTTTAATATAATAAAACTTAAAATATTATTTATTTATATTTTAATAATTTTAAAAGTATTTAAATTATTATATATATATAAAAAATATAAATTATATAAAAAAACTTATATTTTAAACTTTTTTTAGTAATATTAATAATAAGTTTTAAATTAATATAGCTTTAATTTTACTAAACTATATAATAATTATATAATTTATAAAATTATTTTTAAAAAGTATTTATTTTTAAACTTTAAAAATAAATATATAAAAATATTATATAAAAGTTTATTTATTAATTATATATAAGTTTAAATAATATTTTATATAAAAGTAAGTTTAAAAATAAAAATTAATTATTAATTTATTTATTAAATTATTAATAATTATATTAATATTATATTTTTTTTAATATTATTATACTTTTATATAATAAGTTTTAATTTTTTATATAACTTAGTATTTTTTTTTTTTTTACTTTTTATATAAAAGAAAACTTAAAAATACTTTATATAATAAGCTTATTAATTTTTATTATATTTAATTTTTTAAAAAGTTTATTTAAAATAATAATAATTTTATTTATATAAAGTTTAATTATTAGTTTTAAAGCTTATTTTTTTTTAAATTAAAAAAGGTTTTATTATTTAGTTTTTATATAATAAATTAGTAATATATTTTTTTTTAATTATTTATATTTTTTTAAAATAATTATTAATTAAATAAATTATATATTACTTTTTTTTATATTTATTATATAATTATTTTTTATATAATAATATAGTTTAATTTATATATATTTAAAGTATATTAGTTTATTAATTAAAATAATAATTATATTTAAATTTTTAATTATTTTTATTTTATATAAGCTTTTTTAGCTTTTTTTTTTTTTAGTATTATTGTGTATAAATAGTAAAACAATTAAATTATAAAAAAGTAATGTTTTTTTAATAAGTTTTTTATTTAATTGCTTATTACAATTAAATTAAAATTTAAAATAAAAGTTTTAGCCTTTATAATTATATAAGTATAGCTTGTAAATTTGGGTTTTTTTTATTAAAAAACCTTTTTTATTTAATTATATTAAATATTAAAATACAAAAAAAGTATTATTAATTTTAATAATTATAATATATAAATTTAAGTTTTATAAAGCTTTTTATATTTTCGTTTTATAAACTTTTTAGTATTTTTAAATAGTATTTCTAATTAACTTTTTTTACAAGTTTAATATTTTTATATTAAGTTTTTAGCTATTTATAACTATTATTTCGATTACTACTAATTATTTTTATAATTATATTTTTTTTATTTAATTAAATAATTATAGCTGTTTTTTGTTTTATTTAATTTGTATTTAAATATAATTTTAATTTTAAAAACCTTGTTTTTTTTTTAAAATTAAATTAGTTATTTTAAATAAAACTAAAAAAAATAACGAAATAATAAAAAAGATTTTTACTAGATTTTTTTAATAATAAATAAGTAATAAAAATAATAAAATAAATATTAAAAATATTAAATAAATTTAATTTATAAGCTAATTAACTTACTTAACGTTTAATTTTTTATAGTTTAACTTTTTATTAAAAATATTTTTAAAATAACTTATTTAAAAAATAATCGCCGTTATAAAGTTTAAAATACATTTTATTACTTATATTAAACTTTATATACTTATATTTTTTATTACAATATTTTTTAGCTTTTATAATTATAAAATTTATTACTAATTTAACGTTTTTATATAAGTGTTTTTTAATAAAACAAATGCTTTTTATAGTAATTTTGGTTTTATTATTATATAATAAAGTATTTTTAAGTTTTACTAATTTAAAGCCGAATAATTATTTATATATTAATAATTTAATTAGTTTAAAATATATATTATTTAAGTTTTATTATAATATAAATAAAATATTAATTTAATTATAATTAAAATATATAAAAATGTTACATTAAATAACGATTTTTATAATTTAGTTTTTTTTTTTAATAATTTATTATTTTGTAAATAATATATTATAATTATAAATAAACGGGTTTTTAAGCCTTTTTATATACTTATTTAAAATTTAAATATAAATTTTTAGTTTTAATTAAATATAATACTATTTAATACTTTTTAATTATATAAAAATAATTGTTTAATTAAAATTATACTTTAATTTTAAATAATATACTTTTTATATTTTAAAATAAATAAAGTGTATTTAAAAATAATATATATTATAGTTAATAATAAATTAAATTTATTAAATTTTTTTAATTATTATAGTTTTATATTTATTAATACTTTTAATAACTTTATAATAAAGTTTATTATTATAATTTTTATAAAGCTTATTTTAATTTATATTATATAGCTTATATTTATTATAGTATTTTAAATACGTTTATATTTTATAAGTTTTAAGTTTTTTATTATATATTAACATTTAAAATAATTGTTGGTACATTGGTATTAGTTGTATATAATATACAATACCCCTTCGTACTACTGTTTAGCTAAGCTTTAAGCTTAGCTATACAGGCGGTACTTGCCGGCAGAATTCCCTCTTTAAAAGGAGAATTCTACGTGTAAAGGTTCCACCTTTGTACTTAAAAAGTAAATAAATCGATAAATAAAAGTTATTTATCTTACCTTATTTTTGTGTGTTTTATCCCCTGTACAATACTATATACAGCTTACCTATACTGATTAGTATTTTTGGCTTAAGAACACAGATTGGCTAAGTAAAAACGGGATTATATTTAGTACTTTAAGGACCGCATCTCTTATATTGTACTTTATTCTTCAGTAGTACTAATAAAATAAAGAGATTAATTACCTTTTTATACACTAGGATTAACTTAAACATAAACGTGTAATTAATAGCGCGTAATTATACTACTTTAATTACTATTATACAAACTATACAAAAGTTTGCCCTATAATTAAATCCTTTATATTTGCTACAATGTTGTACAACGGTTAATCACAAAATGGCCGCCCAAAACAGTTATACAAAGATACTAAACCCCTTAAAGAACAGCCCCCAGTCCACCCCTTTAACCTCCCCTACAAACCTACTGTAAAAAAAGTTTTAAAAACTACTAGTATTCCCTTAACTAATATATAACGAAAAATCAACCCTTTTACATATAATAACATTTTGTGTAATTTTTACACAGTAACCCAAAAAAATATAAATATATAAGCTACGTACTTTTTAACTAAGTATAAAGAAAATTAGTACAACCTTTAAAGTCTTTAAAAAAACTTATTAAAAAACTTTAAACTAGTTGGAATTTAAACCTTTTAATAAATTAACAGTAAAATTATTGCATAAATTTATAATATAATTCATATAAAAAATATTTTAAATTAAAAGCCTGTCTTTTACTTTAAAAAAAACCGTATTATATAACTAGTAAAAAGCAAATTCGTTCTTATATATAAACCTTAGCTCCCTATATAAAAATCTTAAACACTACTTGTTTCCTTAAGAATAAAAAGCATTATATAACAATAAACCTCCTTTATTTTAAACTAATAACTTATAAGCTAAAACATACTTGTACAATAAAAAAGCCCTATTATCCCTACATTTAAAACGCAATTACAATCTTAGAAAAACCTTTGCACGCAACCCTAAAAAAAACCCCTTTTTTAGAAAAACATACTATTGTACAACAATTTAAAACCAAAAGCACACTTCTAAAAAGCACTCCTTTTAATTAAATATTACTAGTCCTTTGCCTTAAATAACAATCCTATTATACAATTTGGAAATATACTGCACTTTTAACCAATAATAAAATATTTAGTTTTTTAATATCCTTTGCAAACCTTTAAACAGCTAACCGTTCGTACAACACTAAATCTTAAAATAACTATGTCCCAAATTCAAATCCCCTCTATATATAATATCTAAAACAAAGTTATCCCTTTAATAAAATACTAAGCATTTTTAAAAACCTAATAAAAAAACGAGAACTACTTTAAAAAGCTGTACAATTTATTATATAATAAAGCACAACAATTTATAGATTTTTGCTAAAAGCTAGAAATTACAGAAAATTAGTTCTATGTAGTATTTTTAACCATTCTTACTAATTATACAAAAAACTACTATATGTACTATATTAAACTTAATTATATGTAAAAAGAAATATATAATACTATAAATCTATATTTTAATATAGTTATAAACTATAACTAATATTAGACAAACTAGACAAATATTACTTTTGTACAAACATATTAATAAAAAAAGAACCGTACTTTATATAAAGTACTAAAGATTATAATTAATAAGTTGTTTAAAGCGTAAAAAGCATTCGGTATAAAATACGTAAATGAAATATACTTTAGTACAATAGTTGTAAAAGCATACAAAAGTATACAAAAGTTTAAAACGGCGCTTATTTTCTAAAAACCTATATATAAAAGCTTTTTCTTTAACTTTCGTACATACCTATAAGTTAAAAGTAACTTACTAAACAAACACTTTATATAAAAGGTAAAAAATACGTACTATATAAACCGGCGCTATAACTAAATTAACCACTACTTTACGTAAAGTAAAAATATTGTATAATACTTTTAAAATACTTAAAAACAATACTTTATTCAAAATCGTATAAATATTTACTTTTAAAAAAACGTTTGTACAAATAAAAAATGCTTTATTTACTAAAAAGAAAAGTATTAATTAACTAACTATACCTCCTAAAAGAAATTTTGTGTAAAAGGTCAATATTTTAATATATATAAAATAATGTATAAAACTAAGCCCAGCTTAGCGGAGTTTTTAGCCTATTTTATAAAGTATAAAAGCTACTTTAAACTGTACGAAAATAAAAAAGAAAAAAACCCCCTTTTATACAACGAAGAAATAGCGTAATATTTGTTAAATAGCATATTTCTACATTTTACTACAAAAAAAAACATTTAAACAACAATACTAAATAAGCTTTTAAACCAATTTATACTTAATAACCAGTATTATACAAAGTACTAAAGTATTATTTAGAATATAAGCGCTTTAAAGTTCTTAACTATAGGAAAGCTATAAATAAAAGCTTATATATAGAAAAACCTTTATATAAAAATTACTTAAACCCCTAAATTAGCTAAAGTTAGCTTTAACAGCAGTTATACAATAATATTCATAAATATAATAAATATTAATAACTAAATTAGTTATACAATATTCTATATGCTTAACACCCTTACTTTGTTCTTATTTTTACTAAAAAACGCAAACCGCTTAAAAGCGTACTTTAATAACATAAGAAATATTATTATACAAAAAAATAAAAGTACTATTCTTATTATATATAAATAAAAACATTTATTTTTTAATATAAGCTTATACAAAGTAGTAAGCTACCTTACAAAAACTAAACTATAATAGCTATATAAACGCTTTAAATACCCTTATATAAAATAATTGTACAAAATACTATTTTACGCAAAACACAAAGTTGAACAACTAATTTTAAAAAAGATTTAAAAGTTTTACTATTACTATTAAATGTACAATAAAGCACTACGCTGCTTTAAATTCACAATTAAAAACAACTATAAATTTAACTATAAAGTTATTATTAATATTATACAAATAAAAAATCAATTAGTACTATATGTAATTAATATTGCAATATTATTCTAAGTAACTACTTTTTTAAAATTTATATTTGTATAAAATACTTAAAAAGCACTATACAAATATTAAATTAATATATACTAAGGATTACTTAACAATATTATATATAACTTTAGTACAAACTTTACTTTAAACAAGTTTTAAAACTACGCTAAAATTATAGGCGTATAATGCTGAAAAATGCTTATAAAGGTATATTAAGTAATTAAAAAAATAGAACAAGCCTATAGACCGCTAAAACATACGTACAATATACTTTAAAAAGAAATTAACGTACGAATAAACAATAAGTCAATTTTACAAATAGCAATTAAAGCCTTGAACAATATAGTAGGACCAAACGGCCTTATATTAACCTTTTTTGTATTTAGCGTATACCTTTATATTAATAAGAATTCACCCCTTTTCCTAACTTTTGTACAAAAAGTAGCAGTTATTTAAAAAGCAATAAAAATACTACAAAAAAATTATACAAAAGTTAAAATCAACTGTACAATTAAAGAATAAAACGGTTTAACATTGTATAATATACTTACTTTCCTTTTATAAAGCGAAGTCCTTATATAAAAAAAGAAGGGAAGCTAAAAAGGCCTGTATAAAATAAAGGCAATTAAAAACTTAAATATAATCGTTGCTTTAATTAATAAATTAATCCAATTTAAGTGTACGTAAGTTAAACTGTATTATTATATAAAGAATAACTGTATAACAAATATAAAAAAAGATAATTTATAACTTATTTAACTAACAATTATTTAAAAAAAACATGGACGGCTAAGAAAAAAGCCTGCTACTAACTTATTATACAAAAACTAAATAGCAAAAACCTTTTTAGCTTAAAAGAAGCAATAAGCTTTAAAGCTAATAATTAAACTTCGTACTAATAGGATTATTATAACTTTAAATAAACCCTTTAAAAAGTTAAATATAATAAAGATTAACAAGCTTATTGTACAAAGTGTTTTTAAGTTTATTATATATAACCTAGCTATATACGGCAAAAAACATATTTTTAAGTTTTGCTTTATATAAAAAGTAAAAAAAAAGAATATTAAGCTGTATAAAAAATTAAAACTTATTATACAAAAATACAATAATACTAAAAAAAGTATAGTATTAATATAATTACTAATAATTTAGCAAATAAGTTAACGGTTAATCCTTGCCCTTGGATTTACCTTTATACAAAACTTTAAAGCATTGTATAAACTATAAAACATTACTTAAATGTACGTATAATTAACGGACAAACTATTGCACAATATATTTATATACCTACTTTTAAAGCTTAAAAATAAATACCCCTTTAAAATAATTTTACAGATCGTACAACTGCTATATAGCTTAGTAAAATCAGGGTTATACTAGTTTAAAACCTATTACTAGCATTACTAAAAGAAGCTTAAAATACAAATATTTATATACAATTTATACCTCTTATATATATACAATAGTCTAAACACCTTTAGAATCACTAGAATACAAACGAACAATACTTTTAGTTTTGCTATACTAAACTTCTTTATATAAAAGGAAAAGGAGCTTTAACGAACTAATTTTTATATAAAGCCAAAAGAGACCTTATTGCCCAATTATCTAATTAAGTTTAATAGCGGAAAGATTTTATTATACAAAAGCAATATTATATTAACTTAGAAAAGCTAAGCAAAAAACCTAAAAAAAATTAACCCCTGTACAAAAGAATTCGCTTAAGCTTACATTTTCTAATAAGCATGCGGCATATATATTAGTAATATATGCTAATTAAAAGCTATATATAACCTTACTATAGTAGTACAAATAGCTAAACTATAGTTATACAATATTAAAACATTAAATAAGTAAATTAAATAGCAAAAAAATAACTTAACAAAAAGCTTTACATTTATTCCTTTTAACTTTTATTGTACAAAGCTATTTGTATTTACGGACAATTCTTTTACTAATAACCTAAACTTAACTTTATAGCTTGGATTCATTATTGTACTAATAATTAAGTTTTGTACAAAAAATCCAATAAACCTGGACTTCGAAATTCAAAGCAATATTATACATTAAAACTCAAGCAAATACAAACGCATTATACAAAACGTTTTAACTAGTAAATTATACAATATAGTTAATAAATTTAATAATACTATTGCCCTTTATATAACTTTTAAAAATATTATAGAAGTGCTAAACTTACTTTCAATTCTAACTATACTATATTTAAACTTGAAATTACTATACAACTACTTAGTTAAACTAAAAACAATACAGGAAAAAAAACTAATAATTAATATTATATCTTTTTAAAAGTTGTACAAAAAGAAAAAGATTTTAAAAGTATAATAAATTAATAAGAAAAACAACTTTATAAACGCATTTATAAAGCGCGCCTTAAACTAAGCATTAGAAATACTAGTTTTTACAAATAAATTGCTTATACAAATAAAAGCACTAATTAAAAAACTATAAAGCTTACGTACAAAAGACTGCTTTAGCTAGAAAGTAAGGCTATTCTTTTATTAAATTCATTTTTTAAACAAGTGTTATACAAAAAAATATTATAACTAAAAAGAAAGAGAGCCAATATTAGTACATTAATATTAGTTATATATAATGTATAATACCCCTTTATACTACTGCTTAGCTAAGCTTTAGGCTTAGTTATACAGGTAGTACTTGCCGGCAGAATTCCCTCCTTAAAAGGAGAATTTTGTGTGCAAAGGTTCCACCTTCGTACTTAGAAAGTAAATAGATCAATAAACAAAAGTCATTTATTTTACCTTATTTTTGTGTGTTTTATCCCCCGTACAGTACTATACACAGCCCACCTATAATAATGCTTATTATTGTATATTATATTTAAAAACTTAGTGATTTGTTTAGTAAATATATATAATTTATATTTACTTTTGTAGTTTATATTATAAAGAAAATTATTAATAATTATATATAAGTAATTAAAATAAAAAAAATTAGCAATGCTTTTATTACTTTTTTATATAAACTATAAAATATATTTATATTTAGCATTTTTTTAGTAATTTTTAATTATTTTAACTTTAATTATTAAATTTATAGTTATTTTAGTAATTATAAAAGCTAATTAAATATAATTTAAAATTAGGTTTTTATTTAAATATTTAATTTTTTTTTTAAAGTTTTTTTTATTTAATATACTTTATAAGCAGTTAAAAATATTAAATACAAAGTTTAGTTATTTAAATAAATAATATATTTACATTTTATATTATAAAAAATAAATAAATATATTAATTAGCTTTTTATTAGTTTTATTTATTAAATTAATATTAAAATTAATTTGATTTATAATACTTTTAATAGTTAAATAATTAGTAAATATAATAATTAATATATATAAAACTTTAATAATTATATAAAAGTACTTACTAATTTATATTATATAAGTTACTTTAAATTTTGAAAAATTATATTATAATTTAAAAAAAAAAATACAACAATTTAAAAATATAATTAGTAAAACTTATATATTTAAAATAACTATATTAAATATTTAATTATAATTATTTTTTAAATAAAAAAGTATAACTTTAAAACTTTGTTTTAAAAACTTATTTATTTGTAAAAATAAAGTTTTATATAAGTTATAATAATAAAATATAATATAATTATAAATAAATTCTTATATAGTTTTAAAAAAAGCTATTTAGTTTTTATAAACTTAAAATATATAAACTTATAATATATTTAGTATTTATTTAGGTTTTTATTTATTATATATTTATTTTAATGTTTTTTATTAAGCAATATAGTTTTTTTTTTTTATAATAATTTAAAACATTATATATAATATAATAAAAAAAAACAAAAAAAACTATTACTTTTAAAGTATTATTTAAAAGCTTTAAATTAATTTAAAAACTTAAAGTTATAAAATACTGCTAATTATTATTTTATAGTAAATAAATTTAAAATATTAACTTAAAAACTTAAAAGCTTTATTAAAAAATATATTAAAAACGATTTTTTAAAAAAAAAAAAAAAATTTTTTATTTTAAAATAACTAAAAAATAATTTATAAGTACCAAAAGTCATTTTTTTTATTATTAGAAAAACTAATAATATTATTAATAAAAGCTTAATAAAAATATTAAAAAAAATAAAGTAACTTATTTATAAAATATTAAATATAAATTAAAAAATTTTAAAATTCTATTAAAATTACTATAAACTTTTTAATGTTATATAAACTAATAATTGTAAATTAATTATAAAAAACTAAATAAATACTAAATTAGTAAAAAAAAAAAGTAGTATTAATATACGATAAAAATACTTTTTTACAAATTAAAAAAATAATTTTTGTTTATAAAAGTAAAAAATAATTATTAAAAATTATTATTTTATTAAAAGTATAAAAATTAATTATTAGTTTAATATATAATTTAATTTTATATTAAAGTTAAATTATAAATATAAAGTAAATAAATAAAGTTAATTTATTTACTTATTTTATATGTTTTTATAATGTATTACACAAGTATTTTATTAATATAAGTATTTTATTAAGTTTTTAGGATTTTTATATAATTATATATAATAATTAAACTATAATAAAAAAAATTAATTAAAATTATTTGGAATTATTTTTACTAAATGTTTTTATATTATTTTAATATATATAAGCATTATATTTAAGTTTATTATATGTTTTATAATATTATTAATATATAGTTATTTGTTTTATATAATAATTATTTATATATATTTTATTAGCTATTTAACTTTAAATTACTTTTATTATTTTAAAATTACTTACTTTTTATATAATAATTAACTTTTTATTTTATATACGTTTTTTTTTTATATAACAATATTAGTTTAATAATTTATTTGCTTTTTAAAGTATTATATTTTTGCTTTTTAATAATACTAATTTATATATAACTATTATTATACTTTTATTAATTTGCTTTACTACTTTTAAAATAACTTATAAAAAGCTACTTTAATATTATATAATTTTATTTATAATAAATTTTATTTATTTTTAAACTTTAATTAAATTATATAACGTTTTTAACTTTTAAAGTACTAATAACTTATTAAATAATTTAAGTAATATTTTGGTTAGCAATTAAATAGTAAGCTATAAAATTATATATTTTAAATTATATAATACTAATTTTATACTTTAAAATTCTATTTAAATGTTTAATTTTATTATAAAAATATTATATACTTTATAAAACAATATAAGAAAATTTTTTTTTAAAATATATAAAATATATAGCTATATTAAATATTTAATTTATTTACTATATAATTGTTTTAATAAGCTAAAATACTTAATATTTAGAAATTATAATTAATATAATAAATATACTAGTATATAAAACGTAATAATTTTATAGTTTTTGTAATATACTTTAAAATTAGCTAAATAATAGCTTTTATAGCTATTTAAAATTAATAAATAATAAATACCCTTTGTACAACTTATTATATATTTATTAAAATATTAAATTTAATTAATATTATATTTATTTATTATTTAACTGTTTTTTGTTATTATAATTATTTAATTAATTAGTAATTAAGTATTTTTATATTAAAATAATAAATAGTATTTACTTATTATAATAATATATAATAATAAAGTATAGCTATATAAACTAATATTTTAAAAAATTATAACTTATTTATAATTATTTTATTAAATATTTTATAATTTATTATAATAATTAAATAAAGTAATAACTATTTTAAATAATATTTTATTTATAATAAACTTAGTTTTATTAAAATTATAAATGTTTGTTTTTTAAATTTTATATTTACTAATTATACTTTATATAAGCTTAAACTACTTATTATATATATTAAAATCTTTATAAAAATTTTATTAATAATTAATTTAATAATTAAAACGTATTTTTAGTTATAATTATTATTATACGAAGTTTAAAGCCTAATTAATACTAATTAGAGGCGCATTATATATAACGTGGTTTACTATTACCTCGCTATTATTATTACCTCGCCATTTTTTGAAAATATATATGTATTTAAAATTATACTTTAAATAAAAGCCTTAAAAAAAATCGTAAAAATATAAGCTTACCTTTATATTTTTTTAGACTTTTTTTTCTTTTTAGCCCCGCTTTTATATTTTAATACTAACTTTTTTAGGAAGTTGTACTATTATTTCGAGCTAGTTTAATATAATATATAATTTATACATTAAAATATTATTATAAAATCCCAAAAAAATTAGAAAAAAGTGGGGCTAGCGGTATTTAGCATAAAACTATGTAATTTATATCCTGTATTTTTTTTAATTTATTAGAAATTTTATTTAATAGTTTTGAACATTTTATAAAAATTAACTATAATATTATTTTTGTACTATGTTTAAACTATAAAATATATACTAAAAAAATATTAACACTAATTACAAAAAATTATATTTATATTTCTTA
>MU281591.1:0-12280 GCA_022385595.1 Xylaria palmicola
TAATACAAATTAAATAAAGTTTAAAAAGAAATTACTTTTTATTTAAATATAAATAATTAGCTTATTTAAATTAGAAATAAATAACTAAAAATAAATAATTAATATAAAATTAATATATTTTATTTTATATAAATATACTTAATATTAGTTACTAATAATAAAACTAATAGTATTTAAAAACTTATATATTTAAGTACTAATATACCGTTTTAGTACACTTATTTTAATTAACTTTAGAAAAACCAAATATACTAATATTATTAAATATTATTAATAAATAACTTTTAGTATTCCAAAGTGAATTTTAGCCCTTTAATCCTAATTATTTTAATAATTTACTATATAGTTTAAATTATTTTATATTCTAATTAGCTTTAAAACATATTTTTTATTATTTATATATTACTAATATTAAAATATAAATTTAAACTAATTTAGAAATTCTATTATATAAGCAAGCTTATAAATATAGTATATTAGTTTTTCTTTTTATTATAAAAAACGTAGGGTTATTAAATACTATAGTAGTATTAAATATAAAGTTACTAAAGTATTATTAAAAAAATTATTATTAAATAAAGCAAATATATTTAAAGATTATATTTAATATATTAGTAAAGTTAAGGTTTTATTAAACTAAAATAATAAAAGTTTAAAACTAATTTAATTAAAAGAAGTAAAAAGCAATAAAATATTTAATAAAACTTGTATAAAAGTATTAAAAGCTAATAATAAACTATTAGGAATACTAATAATATTTAAAAAGTTAATATTTTAATTATTTTTTTTATTAATAAAGTATTTAAAATCTTTTTATATATACTTATATAAATATACTATTATAAACTAAAATAAATAATAAAAAAAGAATTTTAATATAAATTAAAAATAAAATAATATATACTAATTTATATATTAAAATAAAATTATTATTAAATTATTAAAAATAAAATATAAATATTCTTATATAAGTTTTATAATATATAGAAAATTTTTATAATTAATTATACAAATAATAAACTCCTTTTTATATTATTTTTTACTATAATGCCACTTTTATTTATTATATTGTTTTTATTACTAAAGGGTATATATTTTTTTTAAGCTAACCGGAATAAAAAAATACTAAATACGCCTTTTTAATTAACAAGTAATTTCTAAGGCAAAAATGGCTTTTAAAATAGCAATAATTTTTAAAACTTGGATTACAATATAAAAATTAGAATTACTAATATAAACAGCATATCTTTACAACTTCTTTTAATTTATTTTACTTAAATACAATATAATTTAAATTTATATTTTATTATTTAAACAATAAAGTTAATAAAACGTTTAAATATAAATAAAGTATTAATTACTTTAAAAATAGTAAAGAAAATAAAAAAGAAAAAAACTAGTTTATTAAATTATAAGTACTACTAAAAACTTAAAAGTAAGTTAATTTATTGCTTTTATTTATAATTAGTATATTAATTAATATACTAATGCTTATTAAACTTTAGTACTATAAAATATTTATAAACTATAAAAAACTATATAATATGTTAGTACATTGGTATTAGTTGTATATAATGTACAATACTTTTTTGTATTACTGTTTAACTAAGCTTTAAGCTTAGTTATACAAGCGGTACTTGCTAGCAGAATTCCCTTTTTAAAAAGAGAATTCTACGTGCAAAGGTTCCACCTTTGTACTTAGAAAGTAAATAAATTAATAAACAAAAGTTATTTATTTTACTTTGTTTTTATATGTTTTATCCCCCGTACAGTACTATATACAGTTTATTAATACTAATTAGTATTTTTAACTTAAAAATACAAATTAGCTAAGTAAAAACGGGATTGTATTTAGTACTTTAAGGACTGTATTTCTTATATTATACTTTATTTTTCGGTAGTACTAATAAAATAAAAAGATTAATTACCTTTTTGTGTACTAAAATTAATTTAAATACAAATATATAATTAATAGCGTGTAATTGTACTACTTTTAATTACTATTATATAAACTGCGTAAAAGTTCGCCCTATAATTAAATTCCTTATATTTGCTACAATGTTGTACAATAGTTAATTACAAAATGGCCGCCTAAAACAGTTATACAAAAATGCTAAACCCTTTAAAAAATAGCCTTTAGTTCACCCCTTTAACTTCCTTTACGAACCTACTGCAAAAGAAGTTTTAAAAGCTATTAGCATTCCTTTAACCAACGTACAACGAAAAATTAACCCTTTTATATATAATAATATCCTGTATAATCCTTATATAGTAACTTAAAAGGATATAAATATATAAGCTGTGTACTTTTTAACTAAATATAAAGAAAATTAGTATAATTTCCGAAGTTTTTAAAAAAACCTATTAAAAAACTTCAAACTAGCTGGAATTCAGACTTTTTAATAAATTAATAGTAAAATTATTGTATAAATTTATAATATACTCCGTATAAAAAGTATTTTAAATTAAAAGCCTGTTTTTTACTTTAAAAAAAACCGTATTATATAACTAATAAAAAGTAAATTCGTTTTTACATATAAACTTTAACTCCTTATATAAAAATTTTAAATGCTACTTGCTTTTTTAAAAATAAAAAGCATTATATAACAATAAACTTCTTTTACTTTAAATTAGTAATTTATAAGCTAGAACATACCTATATAATAAAAAAGCCTTATTATTCCTATATTTAAAATGTAATTATAATTTTAAAAAGACTTTTGTACGTAACTTTAAAGAAAACCCTTTATTTAAAAGAATATACTATTGTACAATAATTTAAAACTAAAAACATACTTTTAAAAAGTACTTTTTTTAATTAAACATTATTAGTTTTTTACTTTAAGTAATAACCTTATTGTATAATCCGGAAATATACTACATTTTTAACTTATAATAAAATATCTAGTTTTTTAATATCTTTTGCAAACCTTTAAACAACTAACCGTTTGTATAATACTGAATTTTGGAATAACTATGTTTTAAATTTAAATCCCTTTTACGTATAATATTTAAAACGGAGTTATTTTTTTAGTAAAATACTAAGCATTTTTAAAAACTTGGTAAAGAAACGGGAATTACTTTGAAAAGCTGTATAATTTATTGTACAATAAGGTATAATAGTTTGTAAATTTCTGCTAAAAGTTAGAAATTATAAAAGATTAGTTTTATATAGTATTTTTAACTATTTTTACTAATTGTACAAAAAACTACTATATATACTATATTAAACCTAATTATACGTAAAAAAAAATATACAATATTATAAATTTATATTTCAATATAGTTACAAACTATAATTAGTATTAAATAAACTGGACAAATATTACTTTTATATAAATATATTAATAAGAAAAGGATTGTACTTTGTATAAAGTATTAAAGATTATAATTAATAAGCTATTTAAAGTATAAAAAATATTTAGTACAGAATACACAAGTGAAATATACTTTAGTACAATAGTTGTAAAAGTATATAAAAGTGTATAAAAGTTTAAAATAGTACTTATTTTCTAAAAACCTATATATAAAAGCTTTTTTTTTAACTTTTGTACGTATTTATAAGTTAAAAGTAACTTACTAAATAAACACTTTATATAAAAGGTAAAAAATACGTACTATATAAACTAGCGCTATAATCAAGTTAACCGCTACTTTATACAAAATAGAAATATTATATAATACTTTTAAAATACTTAAAAGTAATACTTTATTTAAAATTATATAAATACTTACTTTTAAAAAAACGTTTATATAAATAAAAAATACTTTGTTTATTAAAAGCAAAAGTGTTAATTAACTAATTATACCTTTTAAAAAAAATCTTGTATAAAAGGTTAATATTTTAATATATATAAAATAATGTATAAAACTAAGCCTAGCTTAACAAAGTTTTTAGCTTACCTTATAAAGTATAAAAGCTACTTTAAACTATATAAAAATAAGGAAAAAAAAGACCTTTTTTTATATAATAAAAAAATAATATAATATTTATTAAACAGTATATTTTTATATTTTATTATAAAAGAAAACATTTGAATAATAATGCTAAATAAGCTTTTAAACTAATTTGTACTTAATAACTAGTATTGTATAAAGTATTAAAGTATTATTTAAAATATAAGCGTTTTAAAGTTTTTAACTATAAGAAAGCTATAAGTAAAAGCTTATATATAAAAGAACCCTTATATAAAAATTATTTAAACCCTCGAATTAGCCAAAGTTAGCTTTAATAACAGTTGTACAACAATATTCATAAGTACAATAAACGTTAATAACTAAATTAGTTGTACAATATTTTATATGTTTAATACTTTTACCTTGTTCTTATTTTTACTAAAAAACGCAAACTGCTTAAAAACATACTTTAATAATATAAAAAACATTATTATACAAAAAAATAAAAGCATTATTTTTATTATATGTAAATAAAAACATTTATTTTTTAATATAAGCTTGTATAAAGTAGTAAGCTACTTTACGGAAACTAAATTACAATAGTTATATAAATGCTTTAAATACCTTTATATAGAATAATTATATAAAATGCTATTTTATATAGAATATAAAGTCGAATAATTAATTTAAAAGAAATTTAAAAGTTTTTATCGGAATAGAATTACTGTATTAGTTGCAACGCAATTCGTACAGAACAATAAGTCTCCGAACTTAGTACAAATCAGGTTTTTTACCCCTGCACGAAAGGGCATAAAAAGGGAGTTTCTCACTCCTCTGTTGTACAACTGGTTTTCCCTTCTTTTCTCGGGGTGGCATAGTGAGTAAAAACTATGTCCACTACTTTTACAGGCGTACATACTGCTTTAAAAATATACATATAACTTTAACCAAATATTAATTAATATTTAAACTTTATTCTTTTTATATACTAAAATTAACTTAAATATAAAAATAAATTTTATTTAATATAAATTAGCTATAAATAATAATAGAATTTTATTTAATATTTTAAAGGCCGTATATCCTATATTGCACTTTATTTTTTAGTAGTACTAATAAAATAAAAAAATTAATTACTTTTTTATATATTAAAATTAATTTAAATATAAATATATAATTAATAGTGCGTAATTGTGCTAACTTAACTACTTATTATATGTAAGCTAAATAACACTTTTTTCCCCTTTTAACTACTTATTATACAAAAAGCCAAACAATACCCTTTTAAATTACTTATTGTACATAAGCTAATAATACCCCTTTTAACCACCCGTTGTACATAAGTTAAATAACAATACCCCTTTAATTTTATTATTGTATACCTAGTTAAACAATACTTTTAATTACTTATTGTACGAATAACTAAATAGTACCCCATTTCTGACCGCTATTGCCACATATTAGGCTAAGTAATACTTATTAATCCTGTTTATTGTACACAAGCCGTACAATAAATACTATATATTCGGGCCCCCTTTTATATAAAAATACTTTAACGAAAGTCCCTACGTATATAAAAGGGCCTCTCCTTTTCTCCTGTAAAAAAGCCTTAACAAAAGCCTTAAGCAAAAAAGTAAGGAGTATTACTCCTTGTTATACAAAGCTTTTAACAAAGGCCTTTTCGTGCAATAAAAAGAAAACACTTTTTTTCCTTTAGAAAAAAGGTACTTAACCTTTCCTTTATATAAAGGAGCTTTAATAAAAGCTTTTTCTTATAAAAAAAGGGTTATAAATACTTTTTATTTCTTATACGGATTATAAACCATATAAAGTAGGTTTTTTAAGTTAAAAAAATATAAGTTCTTTTTTATAGCTAAAAGCTATATATATAAAGCGTATTTATATATTTACTATTATATAACCCAAAAATAAGCCAAGTTATAACTAAAAAAGATTTTTCTTAGTATTAAAATAGGATTACTGTATTAGTTGTAATACAATTCGTACAGAATAATAGGTCTCCGAACCTAGTACGAATTAGGTCTCTTACCTCTGTACGGAAGGGCATAAAAGGGGAGTTTCCCACTCCTCTGTTGTACAACTGGTTTTCCCTTCTTTTCTCGGGGTGGCATAGTAAGTAAAGACTGTGTCCACCACCTTTGCAGGCGTGCATGCCGCCTTGGAAATATGCATGCAACCCCAACCAAACAGTTTTACTATTATTATTAAATGTATAATAAAGCACTACGCCGCTTTAAATTTATAATTAAAAACAATTATAAGTTTAACTATAAAGTTGTTATTAATGTTGTACAAATAGGAGATTAATTGGTACTATATATAATTAATACTATAATATTATTCTAAGTAACTACCTTTTTAAAATCTATATTTATATAAAATATTTAAAAAGTATTATATAAATACTAAATTAATATATACTAAAAACTACTTAATAATATTATATATAACCTTAATATAAACTTTGCTTTAAATAAGTTTTAAAACTATATTAAAATTATAGGTATATAATGCTAAGAAATGCTTATAAAGGTATACTAAGTAATTAGAAAAATAAAACAAGTTTACGGACTGCTAAAACATATATATAATATACTTTAAAAAGAAATTAATATATAAATAAATAATAAGTTAATTTTATAAATAATAGTTAAAGCTTTAAATAATATAGCAGAACTAAACGGTTTTATATTAACTTTTTTTATATTCGGCGTGTACTTTTATATTAACAAGAATTCACCCCTTTTTTTAACCTTTGTACAAAAAGCAGTAGTTATTTAAAAAGCAATAAAAATACTGCAAAAGAATTATATAAAGGTTAAAATTAACTATATAATTAAAGAATAAAACGGTTTAATATTATATAATATATTTACTTTTTTTTTGTAAAGCAAAGTCCTTATATAAAAAGAAAAAAAAGGCTAAGAAAACCTATATAAAATAAAAGCAATTAAGGATTTAAATATAATTATTGCTTTAATTAATAAACTAATTTGATTTAAATATATATAAGTTAAGCTGTACTATTATACGAAAAACAATTATATAATAAATATAAAAAAAAATAATATTTGACTTATTTAACTAATAATTACTTGGAAAAAACGCGGATAGCTAAAAAAAAAGCTTATTACTAACTTATTATACAAAGGTCAAATAGTAAAAACCTTTTTAGCTTAAAAAAAGTAATAAACTTTAAAACTAGTAATTAAGCTCCGTACAAATAAAATTATTATAACTTTAAGTAAACTTTTTAAAGAGTTAAATATAATAAAAATTAATAAACTTATTATATAAAGTGTTTTTAAGTTTATTATATATAACTTAGCTATATATAATAAAAAACACATTTTTAAGTTTTGCTTTATATAAAAAGTAAAAAAAAAAAACATTAAACTATATAAAAAATTAAAACTTATTATATAAAAGTATAATAATACTAAAAAAAGTACAATATTAACGTAATTACTAATAATTTAGTAAATAAACTAATAGTTAATCCTTGTTTTTAAACCTACTTTTGTATAAAACTTTAAAATATTATATAAATTATAAAACATTACTTAAACGTACGTACAATTAATAAATAAGCTATTGTATAATATATTTATATACTTACTTTTAAAGCTTAAAAATAAATACCTTTTTAAAACAATTTTATAAATTATATAACTATTATATAGTTTAACAAAGTTAAAGTTATACTAGTTTAAAACTTATTACTAGTATTACTAAAAAAAGCTTAAAATACAAGTGTTTATATATAACCTATGCTTCTTATATATATACAATAGTTTAAATACCTTTAAAATCACTAAAATGCAAATAAACAACACTTTTAGTTTTGCTATACTAAACTTCTTTATATAAAAGGAAAAAAAGCTCCAGCAAGCTAACTTCCGTACAAAACCAAAAGAAACCTTATTACTTAACTACTTAATTAAGTTCAATAATAAAAAGATTTTATTATACAAAAGCAATATTATATTAACTTAGAAAAGCTAAACAAAAGACCTAAAAAAAATTAACCCTTATATAAAAAGATTCACTTAAACTTACGTTTTTTAATAAGCATATAGTATATATATTAATAGTATATACTAACTAAAAGCTATATATAACTTTATTATAGTAGTATAAATAGCTAAACTATAGTTATATAATGTTAAAGTATTAAACAAGCAAATTAAATAATAAAAAAATAACTTAACAAAAGGCTTTATATTTATTCTTTTTAACTTCTATTATACAAAGCTATTTGTATTTATAAACAGTTTTTTTGCTAATAATTTGGACTTAACTTTACAGCTTGGATTTATTATTATACTAATAACCGAATTTTATATAAAAAATTTAATAAACCTGGATTTTAAAATTCAAAGCAATATTATACATTAGAACTTAAGTAAATACAAATATGTTATATAAAACGTTCTAACTAATAAATTATACAATATAGTTAACAGATTTAATAGTACTATTGCCCTCCGTATAACCTTTAAAAACATTATAAAGGCGCTAAACCTGCTTTTAATCCTAACTATACTATATTTAAACTTAAAATTACTATACAACTACTTGGTCAAACTAAAAACAATATAGGAAAAAAAACTAATAATTAATATTATATTTTTTTAAAAGTTATACAAAAAAAAAAAGATTTTAAAAGTATAATAAATTAATAAGAAAAATAACTTTATAAACGTATTTATAAAGCGCGCCCCAAACTAAGCATTAGAAACACTAGTTTTTATAAATAAATTGCTTATATAAATAAAAGCACTAGTTAAAAAACTATAAGGCTTACGTACAAAAAGCTACTTTAACTAAAAAGTAAAGCTATTTTTTTATTAAATTCACTTTTTAAACAAATATTATACAAAAAAATATTACAACTAAAAAGAAAGAAAGCTAGTATTAGTATACTAATATTAGTTATATATAATATATAATACCCTTTTGTACTATTGCTTAGCTAAGCTTTAAGCTTAGCTATATAGGCGGTACTTGCTAACAGAATTCCCTTTTTAAAAGGAGAATTCTGCGTGCGAAAGTTCCACTTTTGTACTTAGAAAGTAAATAAATCGATAAACAAAAGTCATTTATCTCACCTTGTTTTTATGTGTTTTATTTCTTGTACAGTACTATACACAGCTTATCAACATAATATTTAATTTTATTTTAGCTATTTATATAATTAATAAAAAAGATTATAAATAATATTATAATAATATTTTTTTACTTTTAAAAAAAAGTAATTTAAATATTATAAAAAGCTTTTAAAGCTTATTTAATTAAAATATTTACTTATAAGTACTTTTATATTTAAAATATATTTATTTAATAATTTATAAGTATAAACTATTATATTATTTATATTAAATAAATAATAATTATATAGTTTAATATTTAATTATTATAAAATATTAGTAAAAAGATTAATATTTTTATTATATAATAATAATTTTTTATTTTTTTAAATTATTTTTAAATAATAATATTTTATTTTAAATTTTTTAAAAAATTTTTAAATAATTTTTTATTTTTTAAATAAAAAAGTAATAAGTTATATAACTAATAAAAAAAAAATTTAAGCTTTATTTACCTTTATAAATAGTTTTATACTTTTTTTTTCTTTTTTTAATAATACTATAGTTAATTCCTAGTTATATTAGCTTTTATATACCTTGTTTTACTTACTTTTACTTGCATTTCTAAATAAGTTTAACTTAATTTTTCTTATTTTTTTAGTTTTATTTGTTTTTATTTTATACTAATGTTTTTTTAGTTTTTTTTTTTTAGATTTTCTTATATAACTAAAGTATTTTTTTCTTTTTTTTTATACTAATTATATATTAATTTATATTAAATAACTAAAAAATGCTTAACTAGTAATAATTAAAACAATAATTAAAGTAATTTTGTATTTAAATACTAAAAGTAAAAAAAAAAACTTTTTAGTAATTCGTATATTTAAAAAGCTTATATTTATAATATTAATTGTTTTTTAAAATAATATATTTATAAAAACAATATAACTGCTTTAAAACATTAAATTAAACAAAAATAAAAAAAATAAGTAAAAAGCAATACTAATATATTAATTAAAAAAGTAAAAAATACTAAATAGTAAATTACAGCTTAAGTTTTAAATTAATAGTATATTTTTTAATATTTTTATACTAATTTTATACTAATTATTTTAGTTATTAATATTATAAATATTTAAAATAAATTATAAAATAGTATAATTATATTATATTTATATTTATAAAACTTTTAATTAATTTGTTATTAAATATTAATTTTAATAATAATAATTATAAATTTATTATTAAACTTTATAATAAGTTTAAAATTATTAATTTTAATAAAAATAATTTAAAATATATATTTTTTTTTATAAAAGAAGTTTAAAAAAAAAATACAAAGTAATATAAGCTTTAAAAATATATTTTTAAATTTATTAAAAAGCAAACTATAATTTATATTTTTAAAAAAATATTATTTTCTGTTTAAATAAGGTTGCATATATATTTCCAAAGCGGCATGTACGCCTGTAAAAATAATGAACATAGTTTTTACTTATTATACCACACCGAAAAAAGAAAGGAAAACTAGTTATATAACAAAGAAGTAAAAAACTCCCTTTTTATGCCTTTCCGTACAAAAGTAAAAAACCTAATTTGTATTAGGTTTAAAAACTTATTGTTCCGTACAAATTGTATTACAATTAATATAGTAATTCTATTTTAATACTAAGAAAAATCTTTTTTAGTTACAATTTAGCTTATTTTTAAATTATATAATAGTAAATATATAAATACGCTTTATACGCATAGTTTTTAGTTATAAAAAAAAACTTATACTTTTTTAACTTAAAAAACTTACTTTGTACGGTACGTAATTCGTACGAGAAACAAAAAGTATTTATAACCTTTTTTTTATAAGAAAGAGCTTTTGTTAAGGCTTTTTCGTACGAAGGAAAAGTTAGGTGCCCTTTTTTTTACAAAGGAGAAAAGGTATTCTTTTTTTATTATACGAAGAGACCTTTGTTAAGGGCTTCGTATAACAAAGAGCAATACTCCCTACTCTCCTACCTAAAACCTTTATTAAGGCCTCCTTACAGGAGAGAGAGGGAAAAGCCCTCTTATGTACGTAAGTACCTTTGTTAAAGTGCTTTTATATAGAAGGGGGGGGGCTCAAATATATAATGTATATTGTACGGCTTACGTACAATAAATAGGATTAGTAAGTATTGCTTAGCTTAGTGCGTGGCAATAGCGGTTGGAAATGGGGTGCCGTTTAGTTGTTCGTACGGCGGGTAATCAAAGGTATTGTTTAACTAAGTATGCAATAACGAGGTTAAAGGGGTAAAGGTGTTGTTTGGCTTTTCGTACAATAAGTGGTTAAAAAAAGGTTGTTTAGCTTGCGTACAATAGTTAGTTAAAAGAGGTATTATTGGCTTATATATAATAAGTAGTTTAAAAAAGTATTATTTGGCTTTTTATACAATAAGTAGTTAAATTAATACAATTATACGCTATTAATTAAATATTTATATAAAAAACTATATTTAAAGTACAAATAAATAATTAATTTTTTTTTTTTATTAGTAAAACTAAAAGAACTAAAATATAATATAAAATATATAGCTTTTATATAACTAAATAAAAATCTTATTATTATTTATAGTTAATTTATATTAAATAAAATCTATTTTTATATAAAAAGCTATACTTAAAATATAAAAAAAATAAAGTTTAAATATTAATTAGTATTTAAATAAGGTTATATATATATTTTTAAAGCGGTATATACGCTTATAAAAATAATAAATATAGTTTTTACTTATTATACTATATTAAAAAAAAAAAAAAAAACCAATTGTATAACAAAAAAGTAGAAAACTCTTTTTTTATGCTTTTTTATATAAAAGTAAAAAACTTAATTCGTATTAGGTTTGAAAACTTATTGTTCCGTACAAATTATATTACAACTAATATAGTAATTTTATTCCAATATTTTCTTTTATTAAAACTAAAAAATTAATTTATAATAAATATTATAAAATAAGTTTATTTTTTTTTAATATATAATTAATATAATTTATTTATTTTTTTTTATAAATTATTTAATTTAAATAGCTTTTTTTTTTAAATAATAATTTTTAGTTTTATTTTTAATAAAAAACTATTAATAATTAAATTATATATTTAGTTATATATATTAATAATTTTTTTTATTTATTAATTTTTTTTAAATAATTTAATTAAAATTATATAAATATTATTATAATTTAAATAAGTAATATAATTAATATATAAATTATAATATTTTTTAATAATTTAAATATTTAATT
>MU281592.1:0-12139 GCA_022385595.1 Xylaria palmicola
TATTATATAAAAAAATTAAAATTAAAAAGCTAAAAAAGCTATTAAAAAATAAATAATTAAAAAAGTATAAATAAGTAATTATTATATAAAAAGTAGTATTATACAAAAAAAATACTATAAAATTTATAAAAAACTTAAATATAATATATATATATATTAAAATAAAGTAAAAATATTTAATAAAAATAATTTAATAAATATATTTACTAAATATATTTTAAATATTATTTTAAAAATATTAGTTTTAATTAATTAACTTATTAAATAATAAAATATTATTATATAAAAATAATATTATTAATATATAATTGTAAATAAAGTATTATTTTTTTTTTAAATTTATTATATAAAAATTTTTTAAATATTATATAAAAAACAATAAAAAATAATAAAAAAAGAATTTTTATTTATATTTTAAAAAGCGTATAAAAAAAACTAAGCTTAAAAACCTAATATATAATCCTTTTTTTTTTCTCGCCTTTTTTTTTTCTCGCTTTTTTAATTATAATAAAAGTAATACGTTTTATACAATTATTAAATACATATAATATACGCACTTTTTTAATATTAAAAAATATAATAATATATTTTAAATGTTTGGTTAAAGTTACATGCATATTTCCAAGGCGGCATGCACGCCTGCAAAAGTAGTAAACACAGTTTTTACTTACTATACCACCCTTTAAAAAAAGAAAGGAAAACCAGTCGTACAATAAAGGAGTGGGAAACTCCCTTTTTATTACTTTTCCGTACAGGAGTAAAAGACTTAATTCGTACTAAGTCCAAAAACCTATTGTTCCGTACGAATTGCATTACAACTAATATAGTAATCCTATTCTAATACTAAGAAAAATCTTTTTTAGTTATAACTTGGCTTATTTTTAGGTTGTACAACAGTAAATACATAAATACACTTTATACGCATAGCTTTCAACTATAAAAAAGAACCTATACTTTCCTAACCTAAAAAACCTACCTTATACAGTTCGCAATCCGTACAAAAAACAAAAAGTATTTATAACCCTTTCCTTATAAGGAAAAGCCTTCGTTAAAGCTCCTTTGTACAAAAGAAAGGTTAAATACCTTTTTTTTAAGGGAGAAAAGGTGTTCTCTTCCTATTATACGAAAAGGCCTTCGTTAAAAGCTCCGTACAACAAGGAGTAATACTCCCTACTCCCTTACTTAAAGCTTCCGTTAAAGCCTCCTTACAAAAGAAAAGGAAAGGCCTTTTTATATACGTAGGGACTTTCGTTAAAGTATTTTTGTACAAAAGGGGGCCCGAATATATAGTGTTTATTATACGGCTTATGTACAATAAACAGGATTAGTAAGTATTGCCTAGCTTAATGCGTAGCAACAGCGGTTAAAAATAGAGTGCTATTTAATTATTTGTACAACGGGTGATTAAAAGTATTATTTAACTAGGTATGCGATAATAAGGTTAAAGGGGTGCTGTTATTTAGCTTGCATACAATAGGTGGTCAAAAGGGGTATCGTTAGCTTATGTACGACAAGTAGTTTAAAAGGGTATTGTTTAGCTTTTTGTATAATAAGTAGTTAAAAAGGGAAAAAGTATTATTTAACTTACGTACAACAGGTAGTTAAGTTAGTACAATTACGTACTATTAATTATATATTCATATTTAAGTTAATTCTAATACATAAAAAAGTAATTAATTTTTTTATTTTATTAATACTACTAAAAAATAAAGTATAATATAAAATATATAGCCTTTAAAATACTAAATAAAATCCTATTATTATTTATAGCTAATTTATACTAAATAAAATTCATTTTTTATATTTAAGTTAATTTTAGTATATAAAAGAAATAAAGTTCAAACACTAATTAGTATTTGGTTAAAGTTACATATATATTTCCAAAGCGGCATACACGCCTACAAAAGTAGTGAACACAGTTTTTACTCACTATGCCACCCTTTAAAAAAAGAAGGGAAAACCAGTTGTACAACAAAGGAGTAGGAAACTCCCCTTTTATTACCCTTCCGTGCAGAAGTAAGAAACCTGATTCGTACTAGGTCCGAAGACCTATTGTTCCGTACGAATTGCGTTGCAACCAATATAATAATCCTATTTCAACATTAAAAAATATATTATTATAAATAACGTAGCTGCCTTATAAACTATTATAATATAAGTTGTTATATAAAGTTATAATTTAATTTTAAATTAAAAAAACTTAAAAGTAGTTTTTATAATATATAAATTTAATTTAAATATTAATAAAATTATTAATAACTAATATATAAAAAATAATATTAAATAAAAAGGCTTTAATAATAATTATTTTTTTTTATTATTATATAAAAAATAAATTAACTTTTAAACAATAAAAACCTAAATAAAAAAAAATATATATATATATTTATATAAAATAATTATATAAAAGTTTAATAAGCTTTACTTTTTATTAAAAGTTAAAATACTTTTATATAACTATTATTAATTATAATAATAAAGTTAATAAATTAATTAATATTGCTTAACGGTAAAAATATAAAGTATAAATAAGTAAAAGTAATAATAGTTATTATATTGCTATTATTATTATAATAATAGTAATAATAGCGGCGGAAAAAAAAGTAATAGTAATAATAATAATAATAATAATAATAATAACAATAATATATAACTACTACTTTTATTATTATTATTGTAATTACTATTGCTATTATTATTATTATTATTAACAATAATAACAGTAAAATCTTTTATAAAACAAAAAAAAAAAAAGAAAAAAAAAAAAAAAAAGTTAATTATATATAATAAGTATAATACGTACTTTTTTTTTTTTTTAAATATTATAAATATAATATATATTTTTTTAATATATATAAAAGCTTTATATATAAAAAAGTATATAAGTTATTTTTATATTTAAAATTTTAATTGTTAAAAATAACTTTTTTAAAATATAAATAATAATATAATAAGTAAGTTATTATATATATTTTAAATAAAAATATTTTTATAAACAACGGTTTAAATAACTTGTTTTTAAAAATTATTAAATAAAAAGCTATTTATTTAAACTTACGTATAGTTATATTTTTTTTATTTTAATTTATAAATAAATAATATATAAAAAAAATATTATAATTAAAAAAAAAAGCTAATATTAATATATTAATATTAATTATATATAACGTATATGTTAATAAATTGGTATTAGTTGTATATAATGTACAATACTTTTTCGTACTACTATTTAGCTAAACTTAAAGCTTAGTTAAACAAACGGTATTTACTAGCAAAATTCCCTTTTTAAAAAGGGATTTCCTATATATAAAAGTTTTACTTTCGTACTTAAAAATAGAATATAAATAGTTAGTTATACAATAATATTATTTATTTTAATGCTATATTTAATATTAAACATATAAACTTATTTTATATATTACTAAACTAACACTAATTAGTAAATTGTATTATATACAGTACAATTACAAATTAGCAAAGGATAAAAACGGGTCAAACCTAAGTATAACGGGATTCCTATATTAAGCCTTTAAAACTATTATACAATTATACTTAAGAACTAATCGTATAATAAGCAACAAGAAAATTACTTCGTTTTTACACAATTATAGTAACCCTTTTAATTAGCAGAAAGCTTTTGCAAAATTAAAAAGAAATAGTAAGCAACTCTACTACTAATAATCTATTTATTATATATATTACACCTAAATATATATATTAACTAAAATACTATTAATTAGGCTATTATATACAACTAAATAGTATATCTTTTATATAACCCTTTTATATATAAATTTATTACATATAAGTTTATTGTATATAATAACTAACCAAACCGCTAATAACTTAATAAGGTTAAACACCTAAGAATAACAGCTTATATACAAGTATATTAGCAAAAAAACTGGAATTTTACTAAATATCGCACAACAGTATATTAATTTTAATGCGTATAATAAAAAACCCTTTAATTTTGAAAATATAATAGTAAATAAAATTAATTCGTATATTATATATTATATTAGCAAATATTAGTACAATATATATACACTAATATAACTTTAAATAATATATATAAAAAACTTTAAAGGATAATAAAATACTAATTTTTAAATAGCTAATTATATAATATACTAATTACTTTTAAAAACCTTAAAAAACAATAAAGTATAACTTAAAACTATAACTAATTACTTTATATAGCTAGTATAAATTTTTAAAAAGGAGTATACTTTTAATTAGCTAAACTAAAGAAAATTAAATACTTGTATAATAAATTAACTAACTCCTAATTCCCTTACCTTAAGCTTGCAGCCTCGTAAAATATTTAAACCGCAGGCACGTACAACACTTGAACTAGTAGCACAAGGAGCACTTCACCTTTGTACACTAAATATTCTACCTATAATCGAACAATAACCTACGGTAAAATATGTATAACAGCTAATTATATAAAAACCTTTAGTATAACTAGGCTATAAACCAAACTTCCAACTAATTTTTAAATACTTTATCTTTTATAATCCTTTAAAGCTTATATAACAACTATTTATTCTACGTACTATACTTAATTTAGCAAGCATTAATATATATATTAATTTTCTACTAATATATAAAGTATATAACGGGATTATACTTTTAAAAAAGTACATAATCTTTTAAAAAACTTAGAAAAAAAAGCAAAACTACTTTAAAAAACCTTATAACTTATTATATAATAAAGTAAAGCTATTTATTAACGTATACTAAAAACTTAGAATTATAAAAAACTAGTATTATACGGTATTTTTAACTATTTTTAAAGAATATGTAAAAAACTACTTTATTTACAATATTAGTCTTAATTGCACATAAAAACAAATTTATTATACAATAAATACGCACTTTAATACAAATATAAACCATAACTACTATTAAATAAATTAAATAACTATTACATTTGTACGTATATAAAAAAAGAATTTGAATACAGCTTTATACGAAGTACTAAAACTAATAATTAATAAATTAGTAAAAGTATAATGTATATTTAGTATAAGCTATTAAAGCGAAATCCAGTTGAGTACAATAGTTGTACAAGTATGCCAAAGTATTCCTAAGTTTGTAACCGCGTTAGTACTTTAGAAACCAACGTACAAAAGTTTCTTTGCAAACCTTCGTACATGCTTTCAAGTTATAGCTAATAGCTAAGGAGAACCCTTTGCACAATAAGTAAAAAATGCCTATTATACTGATTAACGGTATATACAAAGGAATTATATAAACTATTATATAAGGTTTCTTTTAAAAAATACTAGTAAAAAACAATTTAAGCAATAAAACTAATAAAACGCTACCCTTTTAAACTTTCGTATAAATAAAAAATGCTTTATATATTATAAAAAGGAATACTAATTAACTAAACATACTTTAAAAAAAAAGGCTTGTATAAAAAACTAGTACTTTATTTTATACGAAATTTATTTTAAATAAACCTTTTTACTTGCTAAATTCTTAATATACTTAGCGGAGTACAAAAAATATTTTGAATTAAACAAAAAAAAAAACCATTTTAAATATAAGTACAAAGAAACAATTACTTAATTCTTAATAGATAATACATTTATATATTGCACAACAAGAGAAAATATTTGGAATTACATAGCAATTAAACTGTTAAACTAATTCCTACTTTATAACCACTATTGTACGGAATATTAAAAAGAATTATAGAATATAAGTACATTAAGCTTTTTAATAATAGGCAAAGCCTAACTAAAAACGTATATAAAGCTATACTTTTGTACTAAAATTAATTAAACTTTAAATATAATTAAAGTTAGTTTTAAAAGCAGTAATACATATAAATTAATTAGCATAGTATAACTTATAAATAGCTTTAGTATAACAGTTTATTATATTTTAAATATACTAATACTATTTTTATTTTTACTAAAAAACGCTAACTAAATAAAAGCTTATTTTAATAACATTTAAAATATAATTATACAATAAAATAAGGGCGTAATACCTGTAGTACATAAATAAGGCCACTTATTTTTTAATGTGGCACTACGCAAAGCAGTTATTTACTTTATAAAAACGGAACTTCAAAAACTATATAAGCGATTTGGACACCTTTGCATAGAAAAACTCCAGTAAATACTTAGTTATACGGGATACAAAGCAAATTTAGTAATTTTAAAAAAGATTTAAAAGTTTTACTACTATTACTAATTGTACAATAAAATACTAAGCAGATTTAAATTTATAATTAAAAATAACTATAATTTTAATTATAAAGTAATAGCAAATATTATATAAATAAGCAGACGCTAAGTTTTTTATATAATTAATATAACAACATTATTTTAGGCCGCTATATTCTTTAAATTAATATTTTTGTACAATACTTAAAAAGTATTATATAAATATTGGATTAATGTGTATTAAAAACCCCTAAATTATTTAATATATAATTTAAAAACTAATTTTGTATTTAAAAAATTTTATAATTATATAAAAATAATGGGAATAACGTATAAAGAAATGCTTATTAAAGTATATTAAGCAATAAGCAAAATTAAAAAAGTATATAAATTGTTTAAACATATATATAATATTTTATATATAAAACTTAATTAATGTACAAATAACGAAACAATCCTTTAAATAGCCGTTAAAGCGTTAAATAATATAGTAAGCCTAAACGGCCTTATATTAACTTTGTTTATTTTCGGAGCGTACCTGCGAATTAACTAAGATTTACTCTTATTTTTAAATATTGTACAATACATAAAAGTTATTAATAAAGCTATAAAAATGCTGCACAAAAAATAAACTAAAGTTAAAATCAATTATACAATAAACTAAAAGAACGAACCAATATTGCACAACGTTTTAATATTACTTTTTTAAAACAAAATACTTATTTAAAAAAAAAAGAAAAGCTAAAAAAAACTATATAAAATTCAATTAATTAAAAAACAAAATATAATTGTTAATTTAACTAATAAACCGATCAAATTCCGGTGCACACAAGTTAAGCCTTATTATTATACAATAAAAGTATTAGCTGAAAAACTAAATTTAAAGGAAATACAGCTTGTTTAACTAACTGTTGCACAAAAAAAACGTAAGCAACCATGTAAGGAACTATAAGCCAAAACAACTTACGTATAACAATCTAATTAACTTTTTCGCACAATAAAAAAACAATAAGCTTTTAACTTAGTAATTAAACTGCGTAAAAACAATATAATTACAATACTTAGTAAACTTTTTAAAGAATTAAACGTAATAAAGATTAATAATTTACTTGTATAAGAAATATTTAAAATACTTGAGTATAATTTAGAATTATATATAAATATTTGGATTTTTAAATTACGTTTTGTACAAGAGATTAAAAGGAAAAATACTTAATTATATAAGAAATTAAAACTTGTAATCCAAAAGCATAATAATACTAAAAAGAACATAGTTTTAACTTAATTACTAATAATTTAGCAAATAAGTTAACAGTTATTACTAGCTTTAAAACTAATTTTTATACAAAATTATAATATGTTAAGCAAAATAAAAGATATTATATAAGTATATACTTACTTAAAAAATAACTTTATATAAATAATTTATATATAATTATTTAAAAAACTGGAAATTAAATACTTTAAAAGCATATTACTATAAATTATATAACTATTATATAAACTAGCAAAATTAAGACTTTATTAGTTTAAAACGTATTATTAGCACTATTAAAAACAATTAAACATAAATATATTTATATACGACTTTTGTTTACTAGTAACTAAAAATTAATTATATAATTTTAGGATCACGGGTTTACAAACGGATAATATATTCAGCTTTATAACCCCGGGTTTTTTAGCTAAAAAAAAGGAAGAACTATACTAAACAAAGTTTCGTACGAAACTAAAACAAACTTTATTATACAATAATCCAATTAAGTTTAATAGTATACGTATAATTATATATAAAAATAAGATTATTATTACTTAAAAAAGGCAAGCTAAATAACTTGTTAAAATTAACTTTTATATAAAAAATAATGTATAATAATATATTTTTTAATATATATAAAGTATATATATTAATAGTATATATTAATTTAAAATAATATATAATTTTTTTATAGCTATATAAGTAATAAATTTAACTTTATATAATATAAAAATCCTAAATAAAAGAATTAAATAGTAAATAAAGAATGTAAAACGCAGCTTTTTATTTATTTTACTAAACTTCTTTTATATAAAACTATTTATTTTTATAAATAAATTATTTATAAATAATATAAACTTAATATTTTAATTAGAATTCCTTATTATATTAGTAATTAAGTTTTATATAAAAGGAAATCCAGAAACTTTAAACTTTAAAATTATTAGGAATATAATATATTAAAACTTAAGTAAATATAAACACGCTATATAAAGCGTTTTAATAAGCAAATTGTATAGCATAGTTAATAAATTTAATAATGCTATTACTTTTTATATAATATTTCAAAAGATTATAATATTACTTTTTTTATTACTAATCCTTATAATAATATATATAAACTTAAAATCGTTATACAATTATTTAGTTAAATTAAAAATAATGTAAGAAAAGTAATTAATAATTAATATTATATTGCTTTATAAGTTATACAAAAAGAAAAAGATTTTAAAAGTATAATAAATTAACAGTAAAAATAACTTAGTAAATATATTTATTAAATGTACTTTAAATATTATATTAAAAATACTAGTTTTAATTAACTAACTTACTATATAAATTAAAACATTTATTAAATAATAAAAAACATTATTATATAAAAGTAACTTTATTAGTAAATAAAGTTTTATTATTTTTTTTGAGTTTATTATACGGAATTTCCTTAAATATTGTATAAAAAACAATAAAAAACAGCAAAAAAAAAAAATTTTAATTTATACTTTAAAGGGCGTAAAAACTACTATACTTAAAGCTTATACTTTAAAAAGCACATTAGAATTACTATATTTGAAAGCCTAATATATAAAACCTTTCCCCCTTTTATTACCTTTATACTTAACTATAAATAAAGTAGTAAGCGTTGTACAAACGTTAAACGTACGTAGTGTAAGCACCGCCTTAAAAACTAAAGATTCTTTAACATGCTTTAAAGGGCGCACCGTTATAATAAGTATAGCTACTTTATAGGCTGTTTTAGTAAAAATAATTAAAGGCCCAACTATAACTTTAAACCAAAATAGCTTGGAAGTAGCCCTTTTAGCAAATAAGCTTAGCTTAAGCGTTAATAAGGTTATTAGTAGCTAAAACCCGGAAAAAAATATTGTATAAGGAAACGGCAGTAATAATTCCTTTTTCTTTTTAATATACCGAATTAAATTAGTAATTATACAAAAGAAGAAAAGGATAAGAAAATACGTACATTTATATAAAAGGACTGTATAAAAGCTTAATAAGCTAAGCGTACAGTAAAGAAGCAGTAAACCTTTGTACAGCTATTGTTATCCAGCCTAACAAACTTTTTAAACTAAGAAACACCTTTAAAAAGCGGAGGCGCAGGGCGCGGGCGCATAAGAGTATTAAAAGAGGAGAAGGAAAATATAGCAGCAGTAGTAAAAGCAATACTACTTTTATTATTACTGCTACTACAGCAGTAGTAATAGTAGCAGTAAAAGAAATAGTAATAGCAATAACAATAATAACAGCAATATATAGCTATTACTTCTACTACTATTATTACAG
Source organism: Xylaria palmicola (assembly GCA_022385595.1). Lineage (NCBI taxonomy): Eukaryota > Fungi > Ascomycota > Sordariomycetes > Xylariales > Xylariaceae > Xylaria > Xylaria palmicola. The sequence goes on from MU281592.1 coordinate 9,745, forward strand.
CTACTATTATTATTATTATTACTACTATTGCTAATAGTAGTAGCAAAATCTTTTATAGTACAAAAAAAGAAAAAAGAAAAAGGAAAAAAAAGAAAGCAAATTACGCATAATAAAAAAAGAAGCATAGTTATATATAGCAAGTATAATACGCACCTTCCTTTCTTTTTACGTATTACAAATGCAATATATACTTTTTTACTACGTATAAAAGCTTTATATATAAGGAAGTACGTAGGTTATTCCTATACTTAAAATTCCGGCTACCGAAAACAACTTTTTTTAAAGTATAAGTAATAGCGCAATAAGTAAACCGCTATACATACTTTAAGTAAGGATAGTTTTATAAACAGCGTTTTAAGTAACTTTTTTTTTTTAAAAAATAATTAAACTAAAAACCATTTATTTAAACTTACGTAAAGTTATTTTTTAATTATTTTTACTTTTTAAATAAGTATTGTACAAAAAAGCACTATAACTAAAAAAGAAAAGAGAGCTAGTATTAGTGCATTAGCATTAGTTATATATAATGTACAATACTTTTTCGTACTACTGTTTAGCTAAACTTGGGGCTTAGTTAAACAAGCGGTATTTACTAGCAGAATTCCCTTTTTAAAAAGGGATTTCCTATATATAAAGGTTTTATTTTCGTACTTAAAAATAGAATATAAATAGTTAGTTATACAATAGTATTACTTATTTTAGCGCCGCATTTAACGTTAAATATACGGACTTGTTTTATATATTGCCGAACTAACAATATAATACTTTTTTATATAATAATTTAACTAAGTTATAATTTAGTTAAATAAACGGTATATAATAATAAAATTCTTTTTTAAAAAAAAAACTTTATATACGTAAGTTTTTTTTTTATATTTAAAAAAATAAACAAATAATAATATTAATAATATTTTTATTTTAACGTTATATTTAATGTTAAATATACGAACTTGCTTTATATATTGTCGAACTAATAAAAACTTAATTTAAATAATATTTTAATTTAAATTTTTAAAATACTTTTTTTATATAATTATTATTTTATTTTTAAATATTAATAACTTATATTTTTTTATTATAATAAATTTAAAAAATTAATATATTATTATAATTTTAAAAATATAAATTTTTAAAAAAACTTTTAAATACTTATTAATAAAGTATTTTTTATTATATAATTAAATTATTATTAAAAAAAAAAAAAAAAAAAAGAATTTTAAAAACTTTTAAAATTATTAATTAAGATTTTTCAGTTAATAAAACTACTTTTTTTTATTTTTTAATAATAGTAATTTTTTATTTAATATTTTATTAAATAATAAAAATAAATATTATATATATAAATAATATTATTAAAAGTATTATAAATTATAATTAAATAATAATATTATAAATTTTAATTAATTTTTTTAATTTAATTATATGTTTTTATATATAAAGTTTATTTATATTAAATAAATTAAATAAATAAAAAAGTTAAAACTAATATTTAAAGCTAATTTATAAAAATTATTATAATAGCGGGTCCACTATAGGTAGTATTTCCATGGATCTACTGGCGACTGCGTCGCTTCCTAATTGAGCCACTTGTATAAAAGAGAACCAGGAAAAACCAAGGTGTCACTTGGTTTCCTACACTACACTATATGGTCACCTAACCAACCTGCAGTCTGTACTACAGCGAAGGGTGTAACAACCCCCCTTCGGCACTAGGCTTCGTCCCGAAGCCGTGACCTTCCCGGCCACGCGAGTACGCTCTCGAGAACCTAGCGGGGGGTAGGGCTATTCACCTTCCCACATATAGAAAGTCCTGGAAAAGCGTGGACAGGGCTTTTACCGGGTCGCGGGCTCGAATCCCGACCGTGGGTACCTTGGTTTTTGTGACAGCGGGTCCACCACGGGTGGTATTTCCATGGATCCACTGGCGACTGCGTCGCTTCCTAATTGAGCCACCTGTACAAAAGAGAACCAGGAAAAACCAAGGTGTCACTTGGTTTCCTACACCACACTATATAATCACCTGACCAACCTGCAGTTTGTATTATAACGAAGGCTATAACAATTATATTATAATAATATTAAAATAAACTAAATATAAGTAAGTTATATATAATATTATATAAAAAACATAAATAATATAAAAGTAAAATAAATAACTTTTATTTATTAATTTATTTTTTTTTAAATTTAAAAATAAAACCTTTATATATAAAATTCTTTTTTTAAAAAAGGAATTTTATTAATATATATTATTTATGTAATTAAATATTATATTTAACTAAATAATAATATAAAAATATATTAACGTACCACACGGGTCAGCTGCGCACACGGGTCAGCTGCGCACTTTTTTATATTTATATATATATATTTTTAAAAACTTATTATAAAAAGC
>MU281593.1:0-12047 GCA_022385595.1 Xylaria palmicola
ATAGTATTTTAATTTATAAAAAAAAATATATATATATTAATAAAATTATAAAAAAATATTATATAAAAAGTATATAAAAACTTATTATTAAAATATTAAAAAGTATTTAAAATAATAAAACGTATTAAAAATACAAAATACTATTAATTAAATATTAAAAAAATAATAAAAAAAGTTTTAAAACTATATAATATATATAAAAAAATAAAAATACTATAATATAAACTATATAAGTTATTATAACTAATTAAATTACTAAAATAAACTTAAAAAGTTATTATATTTAATTTTATAATTAAATTATTAAAGTTAATAAAACTAATAATAAAAGTAAAATATAATTTTATTTTTATAATTATAAAAAGCTTTACAAAGTATAAAAACTTTATATTATATAAAAAAGCAAGTATATTAAAAGAATTTATATATATTATTATAAAATATATTTTTAATAAATATAAAATTTTAAAAAAAATTATAATAAATTAAAAAAATATAATAACTTTTAAGTTTTAGTAATTATTAATAAAAATATAAAAAGTATAATATAAAATATTTATTATTTATTATTTATAAATAAATAAATAAATTAAAAAATTAAATTAAATATTTAAATAGTATTTTTAATATTATTTTAATAAATAATAAAATAATTAAGTTAAATTATTATTATTTAAAATTAATTATAGTTTTAATTTAAATAGTTTATAAATAAAAATTAATAAAAGTACTATATTATATATAAATATTTAAATTAAAAAACTATTAAAATTACAAAAATAATTATATAATAATTTAAATTTTATTTAAAATACAATAAAAAAGTACTATAATTAAAGTAAATTATTAAAACTAACTATAAGAAAAAAGAATAAAGTTTATTTTTTAAAATAAAATATTAAAATAAAAAAACCAAGTAATAAACTTAATTTTAAATAAATTAAACTATTTAAAATTAAAAAAGTTATATTATAAACTAATTATTAATTATTATTATTTAAAAAAATAAAAATATATTTAATTTTTTATATATTATTATTAAAACTAATATTAAATAATATAATATTTAAAATAAAAGTTAAAATAAAAATAAATTAAAATAAATATATTATTAAAAAAGTATTAAATTTATATTAAAATAAAAACATTATTAAGTATTTAGTTAAATAAAAAAAGTACTTATATATAAAGAATATATAAAAGCTTAAAAAGCATTTATAAAATGCTGTTAAAGCTATAAATTTATTTTACTTATAGTATTTTAATTAACTAAACTTAAAAAAGCAAAGTTAATTTCTTAAAATGAAAAAAAAAACCAAAAAAACCTTAAATAAAATTTATAAAAAACCTAAATACTTATATTAAAGTACACTAATATTCTTTTTTTTAATTTGCTGTTTTTATTTTTTTTAATAATTAAAAACTATAATAAAAAAACTTAGTATTATATTGTTTTAATAATTTATTTTATTTTTTAAAGTAATTTAGTTTTACTAAAGTCTTTTTTAAAAAAGTATAAAAAGTGTATAACTTTATATAAGCTTATTAATGCTTAATTTTTAGTTTATAATATTTATTAGTAATATAAATAAAACTAAATATTAAAAACAATATTTTATAAAATTAATTATATTTAATATAAGTATTATAATAACTAAGTTTAAGGATTTAAATATAAAAAAAGCTAAATAAAGCGTAATAAAAATAAAAGTTATTAAGAATGCCAAATTTAATAATATATAAAAATAAACAAAAACATTTAAAAGTAGTATTATAATGTATTATGTAATAATAATTAGAAAATACTATAATAAAAACTATAAAAAAAGAATAATAAAAAAAAAAAAGAAAAAACCTACTTAATAAATGTTTATTAAAAATAATAAACTTAAAAAAGAAAAGTATAATATTACAAACTAATAATATAGCTACGCTACGTATTTAAAATATATAATTAGTAAAAAGAAAAAACATTTTAAAAATAAACCAAAATTACTAAAAAGCCAAAATTATGTAAAAGGATTACTAAGCAAAGGTGGATTATTAAAAATAATCAAAGTAAATAAATAAACGTAATTATTAAGAATTACTAAAAGTAATTAAAGTAATTAAAGTAAACGCAATTACTAAAATAAACTAAAAGTAATTAAGTAATTATAATTATAATAGTAAAAGAAAAAATAACTATATAATAAAAAATAAGTTTTTATATTTAAATATTTACTACTTTATTTATTAATTTAAATATTTATTTAGTTTTTAAAATTAAATTAGTAAATTACTTACATTTTAATAACTAATGTTTAGTTTTACATTATATAGCTTTTATTTTTAAGTTTACTTTTAATCGAATAACGCTTATAATACGGAACTTACTATACAATACTTAATGTATTTTATAGTAAAGTTATTACAAGTATATATTTTACTGTTTTTTTATTATATTATTTAAGTTAATGTTTTTATTATTATATAATATATAGTTAATATAGTTTTAAATAATATAAAAAAATAAGCCGGTTTTTTTACTAATTTTTTTATATAAAAGCTGCTACGTTTAATTAGCTTTTAAACTTATTAGCTTATAAAAACTCTTATTAATTATAATTATTATATAATAATTACTATTTAGTTTTGTAATACAATAGTTATAATTAGTTGTATTTCGTTTAAAGTATGTATTTTAATATAACTAATATGTAATAAATAGTTTAATTGGTAACAAAGTTGTTTATTATTAGTTCTTTATTATACGGTGGTTTAATTTTGTTATATAAATAAAATTTGATTTTCTTTCCGTTTAAAGTTTAATTAAATTTTAAATATAATTATATAATAGTAATTAAAAATTAATATAAAAGTTTTATTTACTATAAAAACTAACTTATTTTCTAATTTTGCTAATTTGCGTTTATTATTACAAATATTAATTAATATTAGTAAAATAATGTATAATAATTTAATATTATATATTTAATATAGAAATAACGTTAAAATAAATACGTATTATACGAATATTTATTTATAAAAAAAGAAAAAAAAAAGAAAGTTGAATTTTATATTGTATAATAAAGTTTTTTTTTATTGCATATTAGGCTTACTAAATTACATAATAATATAGTACGTAAGTACGTATTGTAAAACAAAGCGTTATAGTTAAATAAAACACTAAAGTTTTATTAATAATTATTATTAAATAAATTAAATAATAATTATATTTATATATATATAAAAAAGAAATCCTAATAAATTTCCGTATAAAGTATTAAAACTAATAATTAATAAACTAATAAAAATATAATATATATTAAATATAAGTTATTAAAATAAAATCTAATTAAATATAATAATAATATAAATATATTAAAGTATTTTTAAGTTTATTATTATATTAATACTTTAAAAACCAATATATAAAAGTTTTTTTATAAATATTTATATATACTTTTAAATTATAACTAATAATTAAACAGAATTTTATATATAATAAATAAAAAATACTTATTATATTAATTAATAATATATATAAAAAAATATATAAGTTATTATATAAAGTTTTTTTTAAAAAATATTAATAAAAAGTAATTTAAATAATAAAACTAATAAAACGCTACTTTTTTAAACTTTTATATAAATAAAAAATATTTTATATATTATAAAAAAAAAATACTAATTAATTAAATATACTTTAAAAAAAAAAGCTTATATAAAAAACTAATATTTTATTTTATACGAAATTTAATTTAAATAAACTTTTTTATTTATTAAATTTTTAATATATTTAATAAAATATAAAAAATATTTTAAATTAAAAAAAAAAGAAAATTACTTTAATTATAAATATAAAAAAACAATTATTTAATTTTTAATAAATAATATATTTATATATTATATAATAAAAAAGAATATTTAAAATTATATAATAATAAAGCTATTAAATTAATTTTTATTTTATAATTATTATTGTATAAAATAATAAAAAAAACTATAAAATATAAATATATTAAACTTTTTAATAATTAGTAAAACTTAATTAAAAGTATATATAAAGTTATATTTTTATATAAAAATTAATTAAACTTTAAATATAATAAAAATTAGTTTTAAAAATAATAATATATATAAATTAATTAATATAATATAACTTATAAATAACTTTAATATAATAATTTACTATATTTTAAATATATTAATATTATTTTTATTTTTATTAAAAAATATAAATTATATAAAAATATAAAACTATAATATTAATTATTTATAAATAAAAATACTTATTTTTTAATTTAATATTATATAAAATAACTAATTATTTTATAAAAATAAACTATATAAATTATATAAGTAATTTAAATACTTTTATATAAAAAAACTTTAGTAAATATTTATTTATATAAAATATAAAAAAAATTTAAAAGTTTTACTATTATTACTAATTATATAATAAAATACTAAGTAAATTCAAATTTATAATTAAAAACAACTATAATTTTAATTATATAGTAATAATAAATATTATAAAAGTAAATAAATATTAAACTTTTTATATAATTAATATAATAATATTATTTTAAATTACAATATTTTTTAAATTAATATTTTTATATAATATTTAAAAAATATTATATAAATATTAAATTAATATATATTAAAAACCTTTAAATTACTTTATATAGAATTTAAAAATTAACTTTTTATTAAAGTTTTTTTAAAATTATATAAAAATAATAAATATATTATATAAAAAAATACTTATTAAAGTATATTAAACAATAAATAAAATTAAAAAAATATATAAACTATTAAAATATATATATAATATTTTATATATAAAATTAAATTAATATACAAATAATAAAACAATTTTTTAAATAATTATTAAAGTATTAAATAATATAATAAGTTTAAATAACTTTATATTAACTTTTTTAATATTTAAAATATATTTTTAAATTAATTAGAATTTATTTTTATTTTTAAATATTATATAATATATAAAAGCTATTAATAAAACTATAAAAATACTATATAAAAAACAAACTAAAATTAAAATTAACTATATAATAAATTAAAAACACGAATTATTATTATATAATATTTTAGTATTACTTTTTTAAAATAAAGTACTTATTTAAAAAAAAAAAGAAAAACTAAAAAAACTATAAAAATTTAAATAATTAAAAAATAAAATATAATTATTAATTTAATTAATAAACTAATTAAATTTTAAAATATATAAGTTAAGTTTTATTATTAAATAATAAAAATATTAATTTAAAAATAAAATTTAAAAGAAATACAGCTTATTTAACTAATTATTGTAAATAACGGCAAAGTAGTTAAACTAAGTAATTTACAAGCTTAAAAAACCTTATAAGCTTTATAAAGCTTAGTAATTAAAACAAATAGCTAGTAAAAAACTAAGCTTTATTAAAGCTTATTATTTAAACCGAATTATTATTAACTTACACAATTTATTACTAAATACATAGTTTACTTTTTATTTTACGATTAATATACGAATAATATTTTAATAATAAGCTTTGTTTTACCGAAATACGCTATTTGTAACATTGTATAAAAAAAACGCGAGCAACTATATAAAAAATTATAAACTAAAACAACTTTTATACAAAAATTTAATTAACTTTTTTATATAATAAAAAAATAATAAGCTTTTAATTTAGTAATTATATTATATAAAAATAATATAATTATAATATTTAACAAACTTTTTAAAAAATTAAATTTATTAAAATTAATAATTTATTTATATAAAAAGTATTTAAAATACTTAAATATAATTTAAAACTATATATAAATATTTAAATTTTTAAATTATACTTTATATAAAAAATTAAAAAGAAAAATACTTAATTTTATAAAAAATTAAAACTTATAATTTAAAAGTATAATAATATTAAAAAAAATAGTTTTAATTTAATTATTAATAATTTAATATATAATGTTTAAATAAAGTTCGTACAAACGAAATCGAACGCGGGTGCGCTAACCCGCTAAAAGTAGTGGACACAAATTTATTACTTATATTACGGAGAAAAAAAAAAGAAAAACAATCGTACAACAAAAAAGCGGGAAGTATTCCTTTTAAACTCCTTTTATACAAAATCGCTTCGTGCGAATTGCGTTACAATTAATACAGTAATACTGTTTTAACAAATAAATTAATAATTAGTATTAGCTTTAAAACTAATTTTTATATAAAATTATAATATATTAAATAAAATAAAAAATATTATATAAATATATATTTATTTAAAAAATAATTTTATAAAAACAATTTATATATAATTATTTAAAAAACTAAAAATTAAATATTTTAAAAGTATATTATTATAAATTATATAATTATTATATAAATTAGCGGAATTAAAGTTTTACTAATTTAAAACTTATTATTAATATTATTAAAATTAATTAAATATAAAAGTATTTACGTATAATTTTTATTTATTTATTATAAAAAACTTTTTATATAATTTTAAAATTATAAACTTATAAATAAATAATATTTTTAATTTTATAAATTTTAGTTTTTTAATTAAAAAAAAAGAAAAACCATAATAAATAAAGTTTTATATAAAATTAAAATAAACTTTATTATATAATAATTTAATTAAATTTAATAATATATATATAATTATATATAAAAGTAAAATTATTATTATTTAAAAAAAATAAGTTATATAATTTGCTAAAATTAACTTTAATATAAAAAATAATATATAATACTACGTTTTTTAATATATATAATGTCGAAATACTATTATTGTATTAATTGTAACGCAATTCGTACGAAGCGGTTTAATACAAAGTGGTTTTTTATTTTTGTACGAAAAAGGCTTAAAAAAAACGTTTCCCGCTTTTTTATTGTACGATTGTTTTTTTTTTTTTTTTTTTTCGAAGTATAATATTTAAATAAATTTATATTTACTATTTTTAATAAGTTAATATACTTATATACAACTTTATTTATACAAATTTTTATTTAAATACTAATTAGTATTTATTTAACTTATATTTTATAAAAAGCTATTTAAATATAAATTAATTATAAATAATAATAAAATTTTTATATAATTGTATTTTAAAACTAATTATATAATAAATAACAAGAAAATTACTTTTTTTTAAGTAATTATAATAACTTTTTTAACTAATAAAAAGCTTTTATAAAATTAAAAAGAAATAATAAGCAACTTTATTACTAATAATATTATTATATAATATTATTAAAAAATACTTAATTACTTGTTATACAAATAACTAAACAGCATTTTTTTTACTAATAATATCGTTGTATAACATTGTTAAACGACCTTTTTTTTATTAATAATGTTGTTGTATAATATTGCTAAATAATATTTAATTCTTTGTTGTACGAATAGTTAAACAGCAACCTTTTTTTGATAATTGTTGTTATATACTTAGTTAAACAATACTTGGCTTTCCTTTTATACGTATATTTAACGTGCAATAATTATTAAAATATATATATTCTAGTTTTTTTATATATAAAGCTTTTAACGAAAGCTTTTTCGTATATAAAGAAAACCGCTCCTTTTTTTCTAAATAAAAAAGTAGAAAGCATTACTTTTTTTTAGTTTTTTTATATACGAAGCTTTTAACGAAAGCTTTTTTGTATAAAAAAAAAACTTTTTTCCTTTTTTAAAAAAGTAAAAAAACATTACTTTTTATTGTATAAAAGGATTTTAACGAAGGCTATTTTTGTGTAATAAAGAAAAAAAAAGCCCTTTTTTTTATATTAAAAAGCTTTAACGAAAACTTCTTAATATAAAAAAAAAAGCTATTAAAATATATATTATATAAAGCAAGTTTTTTTATATTTAATTTTAATATTATATATATAATACGTATTTTTATATTTACTATTGTATAATAAAGGGATAAACTATATTGCAACTAAAAAATTTTTTTTTTAATGTTAAAATAGTATTACTATATTAGTTGTAACGCAATTCGTACAAAGCGGTTTAATACAAAGTAGTTTTCTATTTTTGTACGAAAAGGGCTTAAAAAAAACGCTTCTTGCTTTTTTATTGTACGTGTTACGCGGCATTTTCAGTGAAAAACTGGCTTTTTAGTTCAAAGTGGTAATGCAATTGAATTTAAAGATGAAGAAGAGAAAAGGAACTATTTTACATATGTAGGAGATTTTTCCGGTTTGTAAGCTGTGGCTCGCGCACGGGCCACACGGCCACTAGTTTTATCGATTACGGATACTATAATTTATCGTGGATCCCAGCTATAACTTATAATTAGTCCGTAACTATACGATTGTTTTTCCTTTTTTTTTTTTTTGTAGTATAGTATTTAAATAAATTTGTGTTTACTATTTTTAGCGATTTAACGTACCCGCGTACGATTTTGTTTATACGAATCCTTATTTAAATATATAAAATATATATATTAAAAGTATATATTAACTAAAAATAATATATAATTTTTTTATAATTATATAAATAATAAATTTAATTTTATATAATGTTGAAACTTTAGTGTTTTGTTTAGCTGTAACGCTTTGTTTTATAATACGTACTTACGTATTACACTATTATGTAATTTAGTAGGCCTAGCGTGCAATAAAAGAAAACTTTATTGCACGACACAAGATTCAACTTTCTTTTCTTTTCCTTTAATATAAATAAATATTCGTATAATATGTATTTATTTTAACGTTATTTTTGCATTAAATATACAATATTAAATTATTATATATTGCTTTACTAATACTAATTAGTATTTGTAATAATAAACGCAGATTAATAAAGTTAAAAAATAAGTTAGTTTTTATAATAAGCGGAACTTTTATATTAATTTTTAATTACTATTATATAATTATGCTTAAAATTTAATTAAGTTTTAAAAAGAAAAAAAATTAGATTTTATTTATATAGTAAAACTAAGCTACTAAATAATAAAAAACTAATAGTAAATAACTTTATTACTAATTAAACTATTTATTATATATTAGTTATATTAAAATATATATATTAAATAAAATACAACTAATTATAACTATTATATTATAAAACTAAATAGTAATTATTATATAATAACTATAGTTAATAAGATTTTTTATAAGCTAATAAGCTTAAAAACTAGTTAAACGTAGCAGCTTTTATATAAAAAAATTAGTAAAAAAACTAGCTTATTTTTTTATATTATTTAAAACTATATTAACTATATATTATATAACAATAAAAATATTAATTTAAATAGTATAACAAAAAAATAATAAAACGCATATTTTATATATTATATTATTAAATACTTTTATATAATATATATATTTAAATAGTAAGCAAATATATATAAAAATAACTTTAGCAAATAAAAAAATAAAAACTTTTAAGTAATTAATTGTATAATACGTTAAGTTTTACTAAACACGTTAGTAAAAAATAGTATTTAATTAAAAAACTTTCAAAATTATCCGGTAAAGCTAGTATAAATTGTGTAAAGCAGCTATATTTTTTAAAAAGTAAAGCAAAGAAAATTAGCTAGCTGTATAATTAATTAGCTAACTTTAGTTTTATTTACATTTAGTTAATAGCTATATATAATAATTAAGTAAATATTATAGCCCGGATAATAATTTTAACTTTTAAATATATAATTAACTATTAAATAATATATACTAATTAAATATATATTAAAAATTAATATATAAAATAGTTATAAACCGAATTATTAACTTGTAATTAAATACTTTGTTTTTTATAACCTTTAAAAACCTATATAATAAATATTAATTTTTTATATAATATTTAATTTAATAAAAATTAACTTTTATATTAATATTCCTTTAATATATAATATATAAAATAGGATTATTATATTAAAAAAGTACATAGTTTTTTAAAAAACGTAGAAAAAAAAGCGGAACTACTTTAAAAAGCTATACAACTTACTATATAATAAAGTAAAACTATTTATTAATACTTATTAAAAGTTAAGAATTATAAAAAACTAATACTATATAGTATTCCTATTTATTTTTTAAGGTTATATAGAAAACTACTTTATTTATAATATTAAACCAAATTATATATAATAAGAAATTTATTATATAATAAATATATACTTTAATACTAATATAAACTATAGTTATTATTAAGTAAACTGGATTATAATTACTTTTATATAAACAAAAGAAAAACATTTAGAACTAATATTGTATAAAGCGTTTAACTTTATAATTAATAAACTATTAAAAGTATAATATACTTTTAATTTAAGTTATTAAAAAAAAGTTTAGCTAAGTACAACAATAGTACATATATATTATAAAATACTAAAACTAATAATAGTTTTAATTATTTAAAAACTTATATATAAAAGGTTTTTTATAAATTTTTGTATATACTTTTATATAATAGCAAATAATACAATATTTTACTTAGTTTAACAAAAGAAAAATATATATTTTACTAACCGGAAATATATTTAAAAGTATTATATACCTAATTAAGTAAAAAATAATATAAGGAATTTAAATATAAAGCAATTTAGTTAACAAAACTAATAAAACAACGTTTTTTTATTTTTTTATATAAATAAAAAGTATTTTATTTACTATAAAAAAGGATATTAATTAATAAAATATATATTAAAAAAAAAAGCTTGTATAAAAAACTAATACTTTATTTTGTATAAAATTTACTTTAATAAAATATAAAGAATATTTAAAATTAAATAAAAGAAAAAGCTTTAATTATAAGTATAAAAAAGTAATAATTTAGTTTTTAATAAATAATGCTTTTTTATATTATAAAATAAGTAAGGATATTTAAAACTATATAGCTAGTAAACCTGCTAGCTAATTTTTATTATATAATTATTATTATATAAAATATTAGCATATTAAACTTTTTAATAATAAGAAAAGTATAACTAAAAGCGTATATAAAGCTTAACTTTTATATAAAAGTTAATTAAACTTTAAATATAATAAAAGTTAGTTTTAAAAATAATAAAACTAAAAAGTCAATTAGTATTATATAAATTACAAATAACTTAAGTATAATAATTTACTATATTTTAAATACATTAATGCTGTTTTTTTTTTTATTAAAAAATACGGATTATATTAAAGTATATTTTAATAATACTTAAAATATAATTATATAAGAAAATAAAAGTATAATATTAGTAGTACAAAAATAAAAATATTTATTTTTTAACTTACTTTTATATAAAATAGCTAGCTATTTTATAGAAATAAAGCTATATAAATTATATTAGAGATTTAAACACTTTTATATAAAGAAATTATAGTAAATACTTAGTTGTGCGAAACAAAAAGCAAATTTAGCAACTTTAAAAAAAATCCAAAAGTTTTATTATTATTATTAATTGTACAACTAAATACTAAAGCAATTTAAATTCACTATTTAAAACAATTGTAACTTTAATTATAAAGTAATAATAAATGTTGTACAAATCGAAAAATATTAAATATTATATATAATAAATATAATATTATTTTTTTAAATAGTAATTTTTTTAAAATTAACGTCACTTATAAGTTAGTAATGCATTTAAGTTAATAATGCACTTTTTAACATTTTTATATTTTTTACATTTATTTATATATTTTTTAATAATTATAATATAATTTGTAAATCTAATATTATTAGTTTATAACTAGTTATTTAAACTAAAAACTAAAATTTATATATTTTTTTTTATAAGTTTTTTAAAGTTTATAATATTTTTATTAGTATTTTAACTTAATACTTTAATAGTATATAATTATAATATATTATAAATTAATAATGTTAAAATTTTATAATATTTAAAAAGAATATAATTATTTAATATATAATTAAACTAAATTTGTAAGTATTTTTTCTTTAGCTTTAATATATTAAAAAATAGCTAATATTTTCTAATATATATATAACGTATTACTTATTAATAAAAACTAAATATTAAACTTTATATAATAATAATTAAACTTTTAAATATATTTAAATTATTAAATTAATTATTAATAAGCT
>MU281594.1:0-11974 GCA_022385595.1 Xylaria palmicola
AAAACTAAATTATAAAATTATATTTATATTATTAATAAATAAATTATTTATAAATATAAATAGTTTTATATAATAAAATTTAAATAAAATAAATATAAAGCTTTTTAATTAGTTTTTTTATTATTATTTAATTTATTTATTTAATATTTTAATATTATATAATTATAATTTAATAATTTATATTATTATAATAAAATTATATATAATTTTTAATTAATATATATTATAAATTTATTAAAAAATATAAGTTTAAATAAACTTTTTTATAAAAAAGTTAATTTTTATTAAATTTTTAATTTAGTATTTTTAAATTAAAATAATTTTATTTTTATATAATAATATTTTTTTATTATTAAATTTAATTAAATTATTAAAAAATAAGGTTTTTTTTATTTTTATATAAAAGTTAATTTATTAAAGCTTTTTTTTTTTTATATTAAGAAATTTAGTATTATAAAGTTTAATATATTTTTTATTTATATTTTAATAATTTTAAAAGTATTAAAATTATTATATATATATAAAAAATATAAATTATATAAAAAAATTTATATTTTTAGCATTTTTTAATTATATTAATAATATATTTTAAATTAATATAGTTTTAATTTTATTAAATTATATAATAATTATATAATATATAATATTATATAAAAAAAATATTTATTTTTAAGTTTTAAAAGTAAATATATAAAAATATTATATAAAAGCTTATTTATTAATTATATATAAGTATAAATAATATTTTATAATTTATATAATATTTTAAAATTTTATATAAAAATAAGTTTAAAAATAAAAATTAATTATTAGTTTATTTATTAAATTATTAGTAATTTTATTAATATTATATTTTTTTTAATATTATTATATTTTTATATAATAAGTTTTAATTTTTTATATAATTTAATATTTTTTTTTTTTACTTTTTATAAAAGTTAAAATATAAAAATATATTTATTATTATTAATAAGCTATATATAATACTATATAAAAATAAAATATATAAAAACAAAGTAAAATAAATAACTTTTATTTATTAATTTATTTACTTTTTAAATATAAAAGTAAAACTTTTATACGTAGAATTCTTTTTTTAAAAAAGGAATTTTATTAGTAAATACCGTTTATATAACTAAATTTAAAGCTTAACTAAATAGTAATACAAAAAAGTATTATATATTATATATAACTAATATTAGTATATTAATACTAGCTTTCTTTCTTTTTAGTTATAATATTTTTTTATATAATACTTATTTAAAAAATAAATTTAATAAAAAAATAGCTTTACTTTTTAATTAAAATAGCTTTTTATATATAAGCTTTATAGTTTTTTAATTAGTATTTTAATTTATATAAGTAATTTATTTATAAAAACTAATATTTTTAATATTTAGTTTAAAGCGCGTTTTATAAATACGTTTATAAAGTTATTTTTTTTATTAATTTATTATACTTTTAAGATTTTTTTTTTTTTATATAACTTTTAAAAAAATATAATATTTGTTGGTGCATTGGCATTGGTTGCATATAATGTACGATACCCTTTCGTACTACTGTTTAGCTAAGCTTAAAGCTTAGCTAAACAGGCGGTATTTACTAGCAGAATTCCCTCCTTAAAAGGGGATTTCCTACACACGAAGGTTTTACCTTCGTACTTAGAAATAAGATATAAATAGTTAGTTATACAATAGTATTACTTATTTCAACGCCGCACCTAACGTTAAACATACGGACCTGTTTCGTATATTGCCGAACCAACAATATTAATTATTAATTTTTTTTCCTATATTATTTTTAGTTTAACTAAATAGTTGTATAATAATTTTAAATTTAAATATAATATAATATAAATTAAAAATAAGTTTAACACTTTTATAATATTTTAAAAAGTTATATAAAAAGTAATAGTATTATTAAATTTATTAATTATATTATATAATTTATTAGCTAAAATACTTTATATAATATATTTATATTTACTTAAGTTTTAATATATAATATTACTTTAAATTTTAAAGTTTAGGTTTATTAAATTTTTTATATAAAACTTAATTATTAATATAATAATAAATTTAAACTATAAAGTTAAATTTAAGTTATTAATAAAAAAACTATTTATAAATACAAATAGTTTTATATAATAAAAGTTAAAAAAAATAAATATAAAACCTTTTATTAAATTATTTTTTTAATGTTTAATTTGCTTGTTTAATATTTTAATATTATATAATTATAGTTTAACTATTTATATTACTATAATAAAGTTATATATAGCTTTTAGTTAATATATATTACTAATATATATATTATATATTTATTAAAAAATATAAACTTAAATAAATTTTTTTATATAAAGGTTAATTTTTTTTAAATCCTTTATTTAGCTTTTTTAAATTAATATAATATTATTTTTATATAATAAAATTTTTTTACTATTAAATTTAATTAAATAGTTAAATAATAATGTTTTTTTTAGTTTTATATAAAAGTTAATTTATTAAAGCTTTTTTTTTTTTATATAAAAAAGTTTAATATAGTAAAACTAAAAATATTATTTATTTATATTTTAGTAATTTTAAAAATATTTAAATTATTATATATATATAAAAAGTATAAATTATATATAAATTCTTATATTTTAAGCTTTTTTTAATAATATTAATAATAAGTTTTAAACTAATATAATTTTAACTTTATTAAACTATATAATAATTATATAATTTATAAAATTATTTTAAAAAAGTATTTATTTTTAAGCTTTAAAAGTAAATATATAAATATATTATATAATAGTTTATTTATTAATTATATATATATTTAAATAATATTTTATAATTTATATAATATTTTAAAATTTTATATAAAAGTAAGTTTAAAAGCAAAAATTAATTATTAGTTTATTTACTAAATTATTAATAATTATATTAATATTATACTTTTTTTAGTATTATTATATTTTTATATAATAAGTTTTAATTTTTTATATAACTTAGTATTTTTTTTTTTTACTTTTTATATAAAATAAAACTTAAAAATATATTTTTTATTATATATAGCTAAATTATATATAATAAATTTAAAAATACTTTATATAATAAGTTTATTAATTTTTATTATATTTAACTTTTTAAAAAGTTTATTTAAAGTTATAATAACGTACTACACGGGTTAGTTGTGCATATAAGTTAGCTACGCACTTTTTTGGACTTTTATATACAAAATTAAAATAACTTAACTATAATATAAAAAATCAATTTATATTATTTGAATTCATTTTTACTAAACATTTCTACTTTGTTTTAATATATATGCGTATTATATTCGGGTTTACTGTAAATTCTATAGCATTTTTTTTATACAGTGCTACCTTTTATACAATAACTATTTACTTATACTTTTTTAATTATTTATTTTTTAATAGCTTTTTTAGCTTTCTAATTTTAACTTTTTTATATAATAAGTAATTCTTTAATTAATAAACGTTTGTTTTTTATATAGCAATATTAGTTTAACTTATAATTTACTTTATAAAGCTTAGCTATTTTAGTTTATAGTAGTATAACTTAGTACTTTAATATACTTATTCTTTTTGTAATTAAATTAATTATACTTAAAATAGTTATTAGAAAGCTATTTTAATACTATATAACTTTATTTTTAATAAATTAGGCTTATTATTTAATGTTTTTTTTGTTATATAGGGTTTTTAATTCCTAATTGCTAAGTTTTGTACAAAGCTTATAAAACGATTTTAGTAGTATTTTAATAGGTTTTTTTGTTATAAACTAAAAAATAATATATTTTAAGTTGTATAAAACAAAGCTAGCACTTTTAAACCCTTTTTAAATATTGTTTTTAATTATTAAAGCTTTAAATACTTAGTAAAATATATTAAAAAAGCTAACTTTATTAATATATATAATATTTAATTATATAAGTTTATTAATTGCTTTACTATACGCTTATTTTAAAAAGCTAAAATAATTAATATTAAAAAGCTAAAGCTTATATAATAAATATACAAGTATATAAAATATAATAATTTTGTAATTTTTAATATAAGTTTTAAAATTAACTAAATAATAGCTTTTATAACTATTTAAAATTAAAAAGTAATAAATACTTTTTGTACAACAAGTTATATATTAATTAAAATGTTTTATTTAATTTAAACTTTTTTTATTTATAGTTTAGCTATTAATTTTAATAATAATCTTTTATTTATATAATAAGTTAGTATTAAAATACTAAAATAATAAATAAATAAGCTTTACTAAAATAATATATAGTAATATTATATATTTATATAAAAAAATAGTTTAAATAACTATTAATTATTTTTAATTACTTTATTATACAGATCTTAGTTTTTTATATTAGTTAAACAATATAATAACTATTTTAAATAATATTTTGCTTATTATAAAGCTTATTTTATTAAAGTTATAAATATTTTCTTTTAAAATATTATAAGTAATAATTATATTTTGTATAAAAGTAAACTATATTTAATATATATTAGGATTTTTATATAAAACTCTTTAGTAATTAATTTAATAATTAAAGTATATATAAATGTTAAATTATTGCTATACAAAAGTTAAAGCTTAATTAATACTAATTAAAGATGCGTTATATATATATAGTAATAAATTAGCTATATTTTTAATATTAACTAACTTTAACAAAAATACTTACATATTTAAATTAAAAATATATTATATAATTAATTTCTTTTTATATTTTATTAATTAATATAAAAATAAGCGTATTATACTTTGTAATACAATTTTATAGCATTATATATAAAAGGTAAATTTAAAAACATTGTATATTTTTATAGCGTTTTAAACAAAAAGTTTTTAGTTTTGTTATAAAGCTTGTAATATAAGCTATATATTATTTTCTTTATATAAGTTAAATATATTTAGTTGTTAAAAAATGTAAAAAAAATAAAAGTACGTACAAAAATCTAAATTAATACGTAGCTGACTCGTATATACAGCTGACTTATATAATACGTTAATTTTATTAATATAAAGTTTAATTATTAGTTTTAAAGCTTATTATTTTTTTCAAGTTAAAAAAGTTTTTATTATTTAACTTTTATATAATAAGTTAATAATAAGCTTTTTTTTTAATTATTTATATTGTTTTTAAGTAATTATTAATTAAATAAATTAAATATTATTCTTTTTTATATTTATTATATAATTATTTTTTATATAATAATATAGTTTAATTTATATTTATTTAAATTAAATTAGTTTATTAATTAAAATAATAATTATATTTAAGTTTTTAGTTGCTTTTATTTTATATAAGCTTTTTTAGCTTTTTTTTTCTTTTTATATAAAAACTTTATTTTATAAAAAAAAAGTAATTATATTATATAATATTAAACTGTTTTATTTTTTAATTATATAATTAATTTTAATTTTTATATAATTTTTTTATAATATTTTTATTACTTTTTAAATAATTATTACTTTTTATATAAAAATTAAAAAAAAAAGTAAATTTTTATTAATATAAAAATATATATTAAATATAAAAAAAGTTAATATAAAGCTATTTAGTTTTACTATATTATTTAAAGTTTTAATTATTATTTATAAAATTAATTTATTATTTATTTATATATTAATTTTTTTTTAAAATATATTATATTGGAATAGGATTACTATGTTGGTTGCAACGCAATTCGTACGGAACAATAGGTCTTCGGACCTAGTACAAATCAGGTCTCTTACCCCTGTACGAAAGGGCATAAAAGGGGAGCTTTTTACTCCTTTGTTGTACGACTAGTTTTCCCTTCTTTTCTTCTAGTGGCATAGTAAGTAAAAACTGTATTTACCACTTTTACAGATGTATATGCCGCCTTGGAAATATGTATATAACCTTTAAACCAAATACTAATTAGTATTTGAACTTTATTCCTTTTATATACTAAAATTAACTTAAATACGAAAATGAATTTTATTTAGTATAAATTAGCTATAAATAATAATAGGATTTTATTTAGCATTTTAAAAGCTATATATTCTATATTGTACTTTATTTTTTAGTAGTGTTAATAGAATAAAAAGATTAATTACCTTTTTGTATATTAGGATTGACTTAAATATGAATATATAATTGATAGCGCGCAATTGTGCCAACTTGACTATTTGTTGTATGTAAATTAAACGATACTTTTTCCCCTTTTAACCACTTATTGTATAAAAAGCCAAACAATACTCTTTTAAACTACTTGTCGTACATAAGCTAATAATACCCCTTTTAACTACCTATTGTATATAAGTTAAATAATAGTACCTTTTTGATTTTATTGTTGTATACTTAGTTAGACAATACTTTTGATTACTTATTATATGAATAACTAAATAGCACTTTATTTCTAATTACTATTGCTACGCATTAGGCCAAACGATACTTACTAATCTTATTTATTATATATAAGTTATACGATAAATATTATATATTTAGGCCCCTTTTTGTATAAAAATACTTTAACAAAGGTTTTTACGTATATAAAAGGGCTTTTCCTTTTTTCCTATAAGAAGGCTTTAACGAAGGCTTTAAGCAAGGGAGTAGGGAGTATTATTCCTTATTATACAAAGCTTTTAATAAAGGCTTTTCTGTGTAATAGGAAGAGAATACCTTTTCTTCCTTAGAGAAAAGGTACCTGACCTCTCCTTTGTACAAAGAAGCTTTAACGGAGGCTTTTTCTTACAAGGAAAGGGTTATAAATACCTTTTGTTTTTTGTACGGATTGCAAACTGTACAAGGTAGGTTTTTTAAGTTAAAAAGGTATAAGTTTTTTTTTATAGCTAAAAGCTACGCGTATAAAGCGCATTTGTGTATTTATTGTTATATAATTTAAAGATAAGCTAGGTTGTAACTAAAAGAGATTTTTCCTAGTATTAAAATAGGATTACTATATTGGTTATAATATAATTCGTACGGAACAATAGGTTTCCGGACCTAATATGAATTAGGTTTTTTACCCCTGTATAAAAGGGTATAAAAGGGGAGCTTCCTACTTTTTTATTGTACGACTAGTTTTCCCTTCTTTTCTCCTAGTGGTATAGTGAGTAAAGACTGTGTCCACCACTTTTGTAGGCGTGCATGCCGCCTTGGAAATATATATGCAACCTTTAAACCAAATATATTATATATATATTTTAATAATTTATAAGCTTGTTTTATTTTTTTAATTATTTAATATACTTTTATAAATATTTTTTAATATTATATACTTATAATTTTAATATAATTTTAAAACTTATTTAAAATAAAGTTTATATTAAAATTATATATAATATTATTAAATAATTTTTAATATATATTAATTTAATATTTATATAATACTTTTTAAATATTTTATTTAAATATAAATTTTAAAAAAATAGTTATTTAAAATAATATTATAATATTAATTATATATAATACTAATTAATTTTTTATTTATATAATATTAATAATAACTTTATAATTAAACTTATAATTATTTTTAATTATAAACTTAAAATAATATAATATTTTATTATATATTTAATAATAATAGTAAAACTTTTGAATTTTTTTTAAAATTAGTTATTTAATTTTATATTTTATATAAAATAGTATTTTATATAATTATTTTATATAAAGGTATTTAAAGCGTTTATATAGCTATTATAATTTAGTTTTTATAAAATAGTTTATTATTTTATATAAGTTTATATTAAAAAATAAATATTTTTATTTATATATAATAAAAATAATACTTTTATTTTTTTATATAATAATATTTTTTATATTATTAAAGTATATTTTTAAATAGTTTATATTTTTTAATAAAAATAAAAACAAAATAAAAGTATTAAGTATATAAAATATTATATAACTAATTTAATTATTAATATTTATTATATTTATAAATATTATTATATAATTATATTTAAAACTAACTTTAATTAATTTAAAAGTTTAAATAATTTTTATATAAAAGTTTTTTTATATATAAACTTTTACTTATAGCTTTTTTATAATTAAAAACTTTAAAATACTTATATTTTAAATAATATTTTAATATTTTATATAATACTAATTATTAAATATAAATTAATTTAAAAGTTTATTTAATATTATTATTTAAATATTTTTTTTTATAATAAAATATAGAAATATACTATTTAATAAATATTATATTATTTTTTTATTATATAAAAAAGGGTTTTTTTCTTTTTTATTTTTATATAGTTTAAAATAGTTTTTATACTTTATAAAGTAAGTTAAAAACTTTATTAAACTAAATTTAATTTTATATATTATTTTATATATATTATAATATTAACTTTTTATATAGGATTTTTTTTAAAAAGTATAATTAATTAATTAATACTTTTTTTTTAATAAATAAAGTATTTTTTATTTATATAAATATTTTTTTAAAAGTATATATTTATATAATTTTAAATAAAGTATTACTTTTAAGTATTTTAAAAATATTATATAATACTTTTACTTTATATAAAGTAGTAATTAACTTAATTATAATGCTTATTTATATAATATATATTTTCTACTTTTTATATAAAGTATTTATTTAGTAAATTACTTTTAACTTATAAATATATACAAAAATTAAAAAAAAAGCCTTTATATATAAGTTTTTAAAAAATAAATATTATTTTAAACTTTTATATACCTTTATAAACTTTTATAACTATTATATTAAAGTATATTTTATTTATATATTTTATATTAAGTATTTTTTATATTTTAAATAGCTTATTAATTATAATTTTTAGTATTTTATATAAAATATAATCCTTTTTTTATTAATATATTTATATAAACATAATATTTATTTAGTTTATTTAATACTAATTATAGTTTATAATTATATTAAAATACAAATTTATAATATTATATATTTTTTTTTATATATAATTAAGTTTAATATAATATATATAGTAGTTTTTTGTATAATTAGTAAAAATAATTAAAAATACTATATAAAACTAATTTTTTATAATTTCCAGCTTTTAATAAAAATTTATAAACTATTATACTTTATTATATAATAAATTATATAGCTTTTTAAAGTAGTTCTTGTTTCTTTATTAAGTTTTTAAAAATATTTAGTATTTTACTAAAAAAATAACTTTATTTTAAATATTATATATAAAAAGAAGTTAAATTTAAAATATAATTATTTTAAAATTTAGTATTATATAAACAATTAATTATTTAAAAGTTTATAAAAAATATTAAAAAACTAAATATTTTATTATAAGTTAAAAATATAATATATTTTTAAATTATATAATAAAGTTATTATTTAAAATAAAAAACTAATAATGTTTAATTAAAAGGAATATTTTTTAAAAATATACTTTTAGTTTTAAATTATTATATAATAATATATTCTTTTAAATAAAAGGTTTTTTTTAAAATTATATATAAAGGTTTTTTTAAAATTATAATTATATTTTAAATATAAAAATAATAAAGGTTTTTTATTATATAAATAAAGTTTAACTTAAAAGTTAATTATTATGTAATACTTTTTATTTTTAAAAAAATAAGTAATATTTAAAATTTTTATATAAGGAATTAAAGTTCGTATATAAAAATAAAATTATTTTCTATTAATTATATAATATAGTTTTTTTTAAAGCAAAAAATAAGCTTTTAATTTAAAATACTTTTTATATAAAATGTATTATAAATTCTAATAATAATTTTATTATTAATTAATTAAAGAATTTATATTTTAGCAAATTTAAAGTTATTAATTAGTACTTCTTATAAATTTTATAGTTTATATAATGTTTAACTATATTTAATAAAAAAATATATAGTTTATATATTTATTTCTTTTTTAATTTACTATATAAGGATTATATAAAGTATTATTATATATATAAAAATTAATTATTTTTTATATAATATTTATAAAGATATTAATAGCTTATATAATTTCTTTTATTATAAATTTATAAAAAAGGTTATAAAAGTAAACTAAAAACTATTCTTTAAAAAGTTAAGCATTTTTATACAGTTATACTTATTAACTATTATACAATTAGCTATTATATAATATTATATTAAATATAAAAGGTTTAATTATAAAGTAAACTTTTACACAGTTTATATAATAGTAATTAAAAGTAATACAATTACGCATTATTAATTAAACGTTTATATAAAAAGCTATACTTAAAATACAAATAAATAATTAATTTTTCTTTTTTATTAGCAAAACTAAAAAAACCGAAATATAATATAAAACATATAACTTTTGTATAACTAAATAAAAATCCCGTTTTTACTTAGCTAATTTATATTTTTAAGTTAAAAATACTAGTTAGTATTAATAAGCTATATATAATATTATAT
Organism: Xylaria palmicola; assembly: GCA_022385595.1. Lineage (NCBI taxonomy): Eukaryota > Fungi > Ascomycota > Sordariomycetes > Xylariales > Xylariaceae > Xylaria > Xylaria palmicola. Next base: position 10,399 of record MU281594.1, read on the forward strand.
AAAAATAAAACATATAAAAATAAAGTAAAATAAATAACTTTTATTTATTAATTTATTTACTTTTTAAGTACGAAAATAAAACCTTTGTATATAGAATTCTTTTTTTAAAAAAGGAATTTTGCTAGCAAATACCGCTTATATAACTAAACTTAAAGCTTAGTTAAATAGTAGTACAAAAAAGTATTATACATTATATATAACTAATACTAATATACTAATATTTTATATAATATTTAAAGAAATTTTATATAATAAATCTAAAAAAAATAATAATATTTTATTTATTATTATATATTAATAAAATTACTTTTATATAATAATATTTTATTATTTAATAAATGTTTTAATTTATATAGTAAGTTAATTAATTAAAATTAGTATTTTTAATATAATATTTAAAATATATTTTATAAATATATTTATTAAGTTATTTTTACTATTAATTTATTATACTTTTAAATTTTTTTTTTTTTTATATAATTTATAAAATAATATAATATTAATTATTAATTACTTTTTTTATATTATTTTTAATTTAACTAAATAATTATATAATAATTTTAAATTTATATATATTATTATTAAAATTAATAATAAAAAAAGTAATATTATAATTTTTTAAAATATTATATAAAAAGTAATAATATTATTAAATTTATTAACTATATTATATAATTTTTTTATTAAAATACTTAATATAAAGTATTTATATTTATTTAAATTTTAATATATTATATTTTTAATAATTTTAAAATTTAAAGTTTTTAAATTTCGTTTTATATAAAACTTTATTATTAAAATAATAAGGAATTTTAATTAAAATATTAAATTTATATTATTTAAAAATAATTTATTTATAAAAATAAATAGTTTTATATAAAAAAAATTTAATAAAATAAATAAAAAGCTATATTTTATATTTTTTATTTACTATTTAATTTTTTTATTTAAAATTTCTATATTTTATAAAATTAAATTTATTATTTATATAATTATAAAAAAATTATATATTATTTTAAATTAATATATATTAGTAATATATATATTTTATATATATTAAAAAATATATTATTATATATTATATTTTATATAAAAGTTAATTTAATAAATTATTTAATTTATTTTTATATATAATTATATATATATTATTAAACTTAATTAAATTATTATATAATAAAGTTTATTTTAGTTTTATATAAAACTTTATTTATTAAAGTTCTTTTTTTTTTTTAATTAAAAAGCTAAAAATTATAAAACTAAAAATATTATTTATTTAAAAGCTTATAATTTTAAAGTTATATAAAAAGTTTTTTATAATAAGTAAATAAAAGTTATATATAAAAACTTTTATATTTAATTAATTTTAATAATATTAATAATAAGTTTTAAATTAATAAAACTTTAATTTTACTAGTTTATATAATAGTTATATAATTTATAATAATATATTTTTAAAATATTTAATTTTTAGTTTTTTAAATAATTATATATAAATTATTTATATAAAATTATTTTTTAAATAAATATATACTTATATAATATTTTTTATTTTGTTTAATATATTATAGTTTTATAT
>MU281595.1:0-11732 GCA_022385595.1 Xylaria palmicola
TAACCCTAACCCTAACCCTAACCCTAACCCTAACCCTAACCCTAACCCTAACCCTAACCCTAACCCTAACCCTAACCCTAACCCTAACCCTAAATATGTTTTTTATTTAGTTTTTGCTTTTTATTTTAAATTACTAATTAGTTATTTAAATAAAAAAAAACTATTAATAATAAATATTTGTATATTATAATACAAAATTGCTATTATTAATTTTAACTTTTAATATTAATTTACTTACTTATTTTTTTTAGTTTTACAAATTAATTTACTTATATATTTTTTAATAATACTTTTATATTACTTTTTTAATTATACAAATATAATTATACGTTTAATAACTTAGTTTGTTTATAATTAGTAATACTAAATATATATTAGTTATTTATATTAAGTTTAATTAAACTAATATTATAAACTTTTATTAATTATATATTATTAAAACTTATTATATTTATTTAATAATTATTTAATATTGCTATATTAACTTTAATATATATTTTACTATTTTTAAATAAGTTTTAATTTTATTTATAATATATATAAATTAATACTTTTTATATAAAAGTAATTAATTTAAAATAAAATAATAAAACAAGTTTATAATTAATAAAAACTATATAATTAATTATAATATTTAAATTAAATATTATAAAAATAATAATATTTAAAAACATAATAACGTTAATTAGTTTATTTAATAATTAGCTTATATATATTTTGCTTTTTATTATTAATAAAAACTATTAATAAATTATTTTTTATTTTAATTTTTTTAAATATAATTAGTTTATTTTTATTTAATTATTAATTAGAAGTTTATTATTATATTACTTATTTTATATAACTAAAAGTTTATATAAGTTTAGTAAAAAACTAGAAATTTACTATAATTTTATATATAATTATTAAATTAAAAGTTTATTTTTTAGTTAAACTTTTTACTATTAATAAAATTATATATATTTAAATATACTAATAATATAATAGTTTTATTATAAGTTATTTATATTATTAAAATTGCTACGTTATAATTTTTATTTATTAATATTAATTATATTTTTATATATTACGGTTTTTAAAAAAGTTTATTTAATATAAAATTAAAAGTTTATTTTTTAGTTAAACTATTTATTATTAATAAAACTATATATATTTAAATGTATTAATAATATAATAGTTTTATTATAAGCTATTTATATTATTAAAATTATTGTATTATAATTTTTACTTACTAATATTAATTATATTTTTATATATTATAGTTTTTAAAAAAGTTTATTTAATATAAAACCGGAAGTTTATTATAATTTTATATACAATTATATATATTTAAATATATTAATAATATAATATTTTTATTATAAATTATATATATTATTAAATTTATTACATTATAATATTTATTTACTAATATTAAATGTATTTTTTTATATTACGGTTTTTAAAAAAGTTTATTTAATATAAAACTAAAAGTTTACTTTTTAATTAAATTATTTATTATTAATAAAACTATATATATTTAAATATACTAATAATATAATAGTTTTATTATAAACTATATATATTATTAAATTTGCTATATTATAATGTTTATTTACTAATATTAAATGTATTTTTTTATATTACGGTTTTTAAAAAAGTTTATTTAACGTGAAATTAAAAGTTTACTTTTTATAAAACGAGGTACAAACCCGATTTTAATTCGTGCTAAGCTTAAAAAACTAAAAGTTTACTGCAATTTAATAAGTAATAATGCTTAAAAAATTCTAATTATTTTAACTTTTTTAATATTTAAGATAATTTAAGTATATTACGTAGTACTATTGTGCGATTGTTGTATTATATATTGTTTATAAATCTTTTATATAATTTAATTGGCTTTTGTTTTGTTTTTTTTTAGTAAACGAGTTGTTTAACGTTTTTTCTTTATTATTATTTATTTTTTTATTATTTTTTATTATTACTTTTATTTATTATATTATTAGTTTTTATATTTTATATTTTAATTTAATTATTATATAATAATAATTACTTATTTTTATTAATACTTTAATATATTATTATATAAGCGATAGTAACTTTATATTAAGTATTTTTGTTTTTTATTAGCTTTTTAACTTATTTTTCTATAATTACTTTTTATTATTTGTTATAATTGTTTAAAATAACAACTTTTGCGTTACTAAATAAAAAAGTAGTTTAAATAAAAGTATTTACGTTTTATACGCTATTATTATTTGCTTTAGTTATATTAGTAAAAACCGTGTTACTTTATATTTAATACTTTAAATTACTTTGTTTTTATTCCGATTTATTATTAGTATTACAGTTTTATTATATATAAATATATTATATGTTGTAATATTGGCATTGGCTACAACTAGTATTATGTACCTATGTACGATACTCCTTCGTACTACTGCTTAGCTAAGCTGTAGGCTTAGCTGTTTAAGCGGTATAGCTAGGCAGAATTCTCCTCTTTTGAGGGAATTCTGCGTACGAAGGTTTTTACCTTTGTACTTAGATAAAAAAGAGATGAATTGAATAGTTACTTGTGTTTACGTTTTTTTTACGTACGATATCGTACCCCCTTAGCTATACGACATTATATATTAATTGTTACGTATTATAATACTATATTGTTATTACTTTTAACTTTTACTTGGGCTGCTTTTTTTAAATGTGCGTATTTATTAATAGTTGCGTTTAAAACGTTTTAAGTTACTTAATATACTAAGTTATTTTAGTTTACCGCTATTGTTTTGTACGCCCGTTTAGTAATACTTTATTATTTGTTATTAGTTTTACTAACTGTTAATATTCGAGTTAAAGCTAATTATTACGCTAATTTATAGTAAATAACTGTTTTAAGCTTTTAAATAATAAATTGTTAATAATTTGCTTTATATTTACTATTATTACTATTGCTACTTATTATTTAAAAAACAGCTTTATTAAAACTACTTTTGTTTTATTAAGCTTTGCTTGTATTGCTTTACGTAGTTCTTATAATTTAATTTGCTTGCTTATATAATATAGTAATTACTAATTTTTTCCTTATTATACTTGTGTTATTTTGCTTTTTTTTTATTGAAACTTTTTGTTATATAATATTTATTAGAATATTATACTAAACGGTGTATAACTATTGTTTATAAGCTATTTATAAAAAAATGTAATAAATTACGTTAGTATTTCTAAGTTTATTTTTACTAAATTTTCCGCTTTGTTTTTAAATATATATTTAAATATTAATAGTTACTTATATTAAATAAGCTTAGCTAATAAATTAGTATAGTTTTTTAAAAGCTATTATTTATTATATTACTTATTAATTTTTAATATAACTATAAAATATAATAGTAAATTAATATAAATATACTAAATAACTTTTTAATATAATAATGTAATATAAAACTTAAATATATTATTATTTAATTTATAAAACGCTTAAATTATATTGTTATTTTTTACTTTTTTATTGTTTGCTTTTTACTTTACTATATAATATATTACTATATAAAGCTTTTTAATAATATTATTTAGCAATATTTATTATTTATTTATAAAATAAATATTATATTGCTTTTTTGTTTTAGTTTAACTAAATAAAAATACTTATATATAGTAATAAAAATACTAAATTTAGTATTATTTATATTATATTATTGAATTATTATAATTTTTAATTATAAATAACTAGTTTATAAGTACTTTTAAGTTAATATTTATAAGTTATTATAACGTTTTATACAATATAACATTTATACATTTTTAATATTGTTTTATTTTATATTAAAATAATATTTTTAGTTATATAAACTATTATTATATTTAACGCTTATTTTAATTTATAATTTTATTATATAAAACTTTAAAAACCGAGGGTATATTATTATTATAAAGCTGTACTATATTTTTACTATTAAAATGTTATATTTAGCTTATTTTTCGTATTTATATTAATTTTTAATTAGTATTACTAAGTTTATTTGCTATATATTACTGCTTTTTTATTTATTTATAAATTATACTTTTATATAAAAAAAGTATTTAATTTTAATTAATATTTACTAAACTAATAAGTTTATTATTATTATAGTTTTTATTATTATTATTATTACTATTATTATTTTTATTATTATTACTATTATTACTATTATTATTACTATTATTATTATTATTACTATTTATATTATTATTATTTATATTATAAATATTTATATTATTACTATTTATATTATTTTTATAATTATTATTACTATTATTATAACTTTTATTATTATAGCTTTTATTATTATTATTACTTTTTTTACTTAATGTTAATATTAAAATTAATAATATGTTTTTTATTTAGTTTTTGTTTTTTATTTTAAATTACTAATTAGTTACTTAAATAAAAAAAAACCGTTAATAATAAACATTTATATATTACAATACAAAACTATTATTATTAACTTTAACTTTTAATATTAACTTATTTACCCGGCTTTTTTAACTTTACAAATTAATTTACTTATATATTTTTTAGTAATACTTTTATATTACTTTTTTAATTATATAAATATAATTACACGTTTAATAATTTAGTTTATTTATATTTAGTAATATTAAATATATATTAACCGTTTATATTAAGTTTAACTAAACTAATATTATAAGCTTTTACTAATTACGTATTACTAAAACTTATTATGCTTATTTAATAATTATTTAATATTGTTATATTAACTTTAACGTATATTTTATTGTTTTTAAATAAGTTTTAATTTTGTTTATAATATATACAAACTAATACTTTTTATATAAAAATAATTAGCTTAAAATAAAATAATAAAACGGGTTTATAATTAATAAAAACTATATAATTAATTATAATATTTAAATTAAATACTATAAAAATAATAATATTTAAAAATATAATAACGCTAGTTAGTTTATTTAATAATTAGCTTATATATATTTTGCTTTTTATTATTAATAAGAATTATTAGTAAATTATTTTTTATTCTAATTTTTTTAAATATAATTAGCTTACTTTTACTTAATTATTAATTAAAAGTTTATTATAATATTATTTATTTTATATAATTAAAAGTTTATATAAGTTTAATAAAAAACCGGAAATTTACTGTAATTTTATATATAATTATTAAATTAAAAGTTTATTTTTTACGTATTATTATTAAACTAAAAGTTTACTTTTTAATTAAACTATTTATTATTAATAAAACTATATATATTTAAATGTATTAATAATATAATAGTTTTATTACAAGCTATTTATACTATTAAAATCGCCGCGTTATAATTTTTACTTATTAATATTAATTATATTTTTATATATTATAGTTTTAAAAAAAGTTTATTTAATATAAAACCGGAAGTTTATTATAATTTTACGTATAATTATTAAATTAAAAGTTTACCTTTTAATTAAACTACTTATTATTAATAAAACTATATATATTTAAATATATTAATAATATAACGTTTTTATTATAAGCTATATATATTATTGGATTTGCTATATTATAATATTTATTTACTAATTTTAAGCGTGTTTTTTTATATTGCGGTTTTTAAAAAAGTTTATTTAATATAAAACTAAAAGTTTATTTTTTACGCACAATTATTAAACTAGAAGTTTACTCTTTAGTTAAACCACTTATTATTAATAAAACTATATATATTTAAATGTACTAATAATACAATAGTTGTTTGAACGAAGTTGTACGAAGATCGTACGCGGGTGCGCTGACCCGCCAAAGGTGGTGGACATAAATCTATTTAGATACTATGCCACGGAGAAAAAAGGAGGAAAAACAGTCGTGCAACGAAGGAGCGGGAAGCGCTCCTTTTAAGCCCCTTTCGTACAAAAGTAATGGACCAACTTGTACTAAACCGCTCCGTGCGAATTACGTTGCAACCAACATAGTAATACTGTTCCGACAAATATATTTATATAATTAAGTGTTTTAATTAAATATATTAATATATAATATAACAATTTAAAAATTTTTTTATTAAATTAAAAATAAAACTATTATTATTTTTAACTTAATATTACTATAAATAGTTATATTATTAATTTATAATATAAGTATAATTTTTATAACTTTTTAATTACTTTATTTAATAAAAAAATACTTTTATTATATAATATTATAATATTATATTAAAGTTTAAACGTAATATAATATAATTTAAATTATATATATATATATATTATATAGCTTTTTAACCGTAATATAAACAAAAAATACAAAAAACTACACGTACAATTTTTAAATATTTTGTAACTAAGTAAATTAACTTGTTATTGGTTATAAATTGTATTAAATATAATTGTTAAAAGGTGCGACTTTAAGCTTTTGGTGGTCGTCTGCGAGGGGGGCTGTCTACGGAGTTTGAGGAAGACCTGTCCTGTCTCGAGCGTTTGGAGCCGTTTCGCTCTGTACTTGATGTTATGCTCGTGACCGAAGTTGTAGACGGACCAGCATGACTAAGTGGCAAGGTACCCGGGCTGGTATCCCGGAAGTCCTTGTCTCTGGTAGAAGGACAGGCTATGAGTGGATCTTCGGCCTGGACGGCTTGCTTCGGAACATCTAACGGAACCAGGACATCGGCATCGGCATTGGCAACAATGTTGAGTCGTTCCTGATTACTCAAGACGACCTGATTGGCACGGGTGATGAACTCGTTCCGGTAGCGCATTGCTAGATCCCTCGCATTCCTAAGCGCCGCTGTACCACTAATGAACGTATTGCAGTCGCTTCTCAAAAGGTACTCCTTTAGCGGAGTCATGTAGTACTCAGGCCGCCCGTCCCCAATGGGGGCCGAGATGTGGTGGGCATAGAGCTGGAGCAAGCCGAATCCACTGTGGTACGCAGCACTGATCGTGTACGCGTTCCCATCATACGTCGACCGTTCCCCCCCCTGGTAGTTTTGTAGGCAATGCATGGCGCGAGCACCATAAGCCCCATCTAGGCACGCCTGGCGCGCTAGGACATCCGAACCAGCCCGAGGTGCTTTGGCCTCTAGAAAGAAGTTGGGCACCACCGGAACACTCCCATGCTTGGATGGCTCGATCAGCTCACTGAGATGACGCCTGACTATACGGTGGAGATCGCTCGGTGCCGCGCCATCAAAGAAGTCCGGAGTTGGGTTAGCGGTTGTGCCATCCGTCAGTGATGCCGCATTCGTGAACGGGAGATGGCCATCATTGGGAATAAGAGAATCCCCGGCGAGGAGCGGGACAACCTTACGCATGACGGTCCCTTCGGACACCGTTTTATTCCACTCTCGAAAGGTCTGAAAAACGGCATCGTCGGTACGCGCTGGTGAAAGGGATCCTCGGCTCTTGGATAGGTCTTGAAGGATGGAATCGAAATTCGCTGGCTTTGGGGAGTCGTAGTCAGGGAGGTGGATATTGTTATTAATTAGGTGGCGTTCAAAGTTCGCATCGTAGGCAGATGACTTGCGGGATTTCGATCTGTGGGATGTTCGACTATTACTACTCGTTTTGTCGAGACTTTGCGTATCTTGGGTAGCTCTGGAGGCTTCGGACGCGTCTTTCGCAAGCATTGGGTTATGCCTAGGTCCCGAGTACTGATCACTCCTGTCAGCTGTGTGTGACGTGATTGATGCGACGGACTATCTTACCCCTCGAAGATCCTGGAGATCTGGACCGCCACGTTTCGCAAAGCTCGCAAGACTTTGAACAGCTACCGCGTCTATCTCTTCTGGTTTGACAGATTGCGCAGGCGGTTGAGCGCGGTTGCGTCGATCGAGTTCTCGAAGAGCACGGCGTGTCAAACTGATGGTAGGTAGACGATCATAGAACTCGGGAGGAAAGTTGGAGAGCTGACGTTGGCAAACCGGCTTTCTCCTTTTTCGCGGGGTGCTATCACAAGAGGGATTTTCTTCTCGTCGTCTTTTCGGCGTCTGCGCTGTGACCATAGTTGCAGTATACTGAGGTGGAATGGAATGGACAGTGTGCTATACATAAGGTGAGGATACTTTCATACGTGTATTTCTTGTGCATGGAATATCGGGTAGCAGTACTGGATAAAAAGCAACAAGTATGATATAAATAGACAAAGATTAGTGGTTCGGCACGCTACTACAAAATCGTGCATTAGCGTTGGGGACAAGTTCCTACGTACGTAGCCGTCGACAGGCCCCCCTGCCTCACACTGTGAGGGGACTGCTCTGTCTTTCCCGTACCAAGAAGATGACGAGAGCCAGTTTGCACAATTTTCAAGGGTAAAAAAAATACAAGTCTTATTCACTACATAGATGTCTCGAACTCGGCTTACATGTTGTAACAGTATAAATCTAAAGTGGTCTTTTATGCGAGGGGGCTGAAAGCCGAGCATACCTACGTCTATAACAAAAACAATATCATTGGTCTGCCAGCCATCCCATAGACCACTACTGTGCTCATGACAAGAACACCTCAACTGCACGTATATATACTCCACTAGCAACGCACCCGACGTGTGCCACGTTTTGCGGACTTGGCCGGAGTGGAACGGGTTGCGACGGCTGAAGGCCGAAGCGGCGACGAGGTGGGGGTGCAGAGACCAGTCTCTACGCTATTAGCGGCAGGTGGAGAGGAGATGGCAGAAGCAAGATCGGCTTCATTAACGATACTAGCGTCGATCCTGTCAACCCACTCACCCGTAGCTGCAGGCGGTCCAAGTGTAGGGATCGATTGAGCTATCGTTATTGGTTGGGCTGCACCGGAAAGGCTGGAAGCCGTCTGCTCAGCTGCCCCGGAGCGTTTTCTCTCAAGGGATTGCGCGGGCTTTCTACCTTATTTTCTAATACCCCATTTACACTCGGGTAGATTGTCAAACTCGCCAGTCGTAAACTTAGTCACTCGTGGGAACTGCCGATCTTTCTGTAGGCCAGAAGCGAGTAAGCGGTAAATGCAGCGGCGGACAGAAAATATACAATCCTTTGGTGCCTCCGGGGCCACTTGCGACCGGGGCGTGATATACGAGAAACATTTCTCCGTCACTGGATCTTCTTCTAGCTAATAGACACGGTCACCTGTATACTTATGAAATTGATACAGTTTTTTTAGGATAGCGATTCGTGCTTTGCGTATGTTGTTGTTCGTCTTCTCGCCTTTCTCCCGCGAAACGATCTCTTCTTCCGTAGGTACAGGGTTGTTACTATTCATTTCTAATTCTTCTTCTTACTGGGTAACAAAGGCTTAGTTGTTGTGCTTTATGACTGGGCTTAATAACCAGATATGCCAAGTGCCAAAGGAGACTTCGCTTTTGCTGAACAATAGGAACTGGTGCACAGATTAGGGGGGGGACTTATTTATAACGCTAGTGACAAGAAGAGACATGCGACAACCAACTGGGTTTCCGATGGAACCTTCTACCATTGCTGCAAGCCACTGGAGCAGAGTAATTCCGGGTGACTGTATGTGTCAATCGAACGGGAAGACGTTTACGAACGGATCATTCCAGGCCGTGCTTAGTACCGAAGTCCGAGATGTCTTCCCCTATGCTAGGGTTGTGGTGGCTATTGCGAGCCCCAGGGGCCCAACTCCAGTGTTGTTGCGTTGAAATCCCCTATTACCAGCGTGTCTGCAGGGCATGGGAGGGAGCAGAGTGTATTGATCACCGGTCGTCCGGAGATTATCCGGGGGGGCGGTAAACCGGTAGGCCGGTAAGGCCGTACACCTATGTGTACTCTATGTTTAGGTTAGGTCCTCCAGTCCCCTACAGGTGTGAAGCACTTATATAAGGGGTGGCCCTTGTTTATAGTTCCTGCACTCGGACGATATCCGCTTCAATATCGCTTACAAGTGCGAACAAGGTGTCTGTTAATCGTAACAGTTAATCAATTGCCTGTCTCCCTCTCGCACCCTGCGCTGCACTTGTACGCAGTTGGCCTTACCTGCGCCACACGTTGATTCAATTGCGCCCGCGCCGCAGGGCCCTATGGGCCGGCTAGGAGGGAATGTCTTCGGACTGCTACAAAAGTACTTCGGACCACAGTAATGCTATCAATTGCACGCAGTCTTATCGCAGCAGTTAACCGTGGCAGTCAATCAATCGCTGCAGTCAGTATTCCATTGCAGGAAGTTCAATCGCAGGCAGTTCAATCGCTACAGTCAGTATTCCATCGCAGGAAGTTCAATCGCAGGCAGTTCAATCGCAGGCAATTCAATTACAGTAGTGTTCAATCGCAGGTATTTAGTTCATCACAGCCAGGCAGTCCAATTACAGGTAGCTCAATCGCCGCAGTCAGTCAATCGCAGCAGTCAATCAATCGCAGCAGTCAATCAATCGCAGCAGTTAGTCAATCGCTCAATGCACAGTCAGTCAATCACAGCGGTCAGTCAATCACAGCGGTCAGTCAATCACAGCGGTCAGTCAATCGCTCAATCCGCAGTTAGTTAATAGCTCAATGCGCAGTCACTCAGTCGCTGCATTAGATAGTACTCAATTCGGGTAGTTGGATTTCTTGCGGTCCGCGTGGCTTGCCAGCAGTCCACGGGGCGCAGTAAGGGTTTTGTGGGGATCATTGCGGTTTACGTTGTGGCACAGTAGGGGTTCACGTAGTACAAAATGGACCGCAAGTATTAAAATCCCGTGACACAAGGACTGGGGACGAAGAACCGCATGTACGGTTCACGAACGTCCTGTAACCAATTTTTATTTTTAAATTTACTTTTAATTAAATAATATTTATAATATAAAACTTAATATTACTTACAAATTAGTGATGCATTTAAGTTAGTAATACACTTTTTAACATTTTTGTACTTTTTATATTTATTTATATATTTTTTAATAATTATAATATAACTTATAAATTTAATATTATTAGTTTATAGCTAGTTATTTAAACTAAATACTAAAACTTGCATTTTTTTTTTTATAAGCTTTTTAAAGTTTATAATATTTCTACTAATACTTTAGTTTAATATTTTAATAATATATAATTATAATATATTACAAATTAATAATATTAAAATCTTATAATATTTAAAAAGAATATAATTATTTAATATATAATTAAACTAAATTTGCAAGTATTTTTACTTTAGCTTTAATATATTAAAAAAATAGCTAATATTTTCTAATATATATATAATATATTACTTATTAACAAAAACTAAGTATTAAACTTTATATAATAATAATTAAACTTTTAAATATATTTAAATTATTAAATTAATTATTAGTAAGCCTTTAATAAAAGTTTTTTAAATTATTATATATAGTTTAAGCTTATAATTAATATAATTTTAAAATATAGTATTATAATTAAAAATATATATAACTTTAATAAAATTAGGTTTTTAATAAGTATAATTATATTAAAAATAGTTATTATAAATATTAAAAAATATAGAAAACCTAAGTAAACCTAATAAAAAAGCTAAAAATAAGTTATAGTAATTTAAACTATTAATTTTTAAAATTAAACAGTATTACTATATATTATTTTTATAAAAAAAGTCCACTTTGTATTTTAATATTACAATACTACTTTACTAAATAATTAAAAAGTTAATTTATTTTTAAATAGTTAAACAATAAATAAAATAAGTATTAAATAAGTAAAATATTTTAATTATTATATTAAAAGTTATATATAAAATATAAAACGCTTTTTAATTTTTAATAATTATAAAAACTATTATTTTATAAAATTTAAAAAATATTATAAAAACTATAATATTATTTCTTTTTATA
>MU281596.1:0-11698 GCA_022385595.1 Xylaria palmicola
ATAAAAAAAGTTAATATAAAGTTATTTAGTTTTACTATATTATTTAAAGTTTTAATAATTATTTATAAAATTAACTTATTATTTATTTATATATTGATTTTTTTAAAAAAAATATTATATATATATTTTAATAATTTATATATTTATTTTACTTTTTTAATTATTTAATATACTTTTATAAACATTTTTTAATATTATATAATTATAATTTTAATATAATTTTAAAATTTATTTAATAAAAAATTTATTTTAAAGTTATATATAATATTATTAAATAATTTTTAATAAATATTAATTTAGTATTTATATAATACTTTTTAAATATTTTATATAAATATAAATTTTAAAAAAATAACTATTTAAAATACTATTATAATATTAATTATATATAATATAAATTAATTTTTTATTTATATAATATTTATAATTATTTTATAATTAAATTTATAATTATTTTTAATTATAAATTTAAAATAATGTAGTATTTTATTATATATTTAATAATAATAATAAAACTTTTAAGTTTTTTTTAAAATTAGTTATTTAATTTTATATTTTATATAAAATAATATTTTATATAATTTTTTATATAAAAGTATTTAAAATACTTATATAATTATTATAATTTAACTTTAATAAAATAACTAGTTATTTTATATAAACTAATATTAAAAAATAAATAACTTTATTTATATATAATAAAAAAAGTACTTTTATTTTTTTATATAATAATATTTTTTATATTATTAAAGTGTTAATGTATTGGTATTGGTTGTATATAATGTACAATACTTTTTCGTACTACTGTTTAGCTAAGCTTGGGGCTTAGCTAAGCAGGCGGTATTTACTAGCAGAATTCCCTCTTTAAAAAGGGATTTCTTACACACAAAGGTTTTACCTTCGTACTTAGAAATAGGATATAAATAGTTAGTTATACAATAGTATTACTTATTTTAGCGTTGCACTTAGCGTTAAACATACAAACCTATTTTATATATTGCTAAACTAATACTAATTAGTAAATTATATTATACGTAATACAATTACAGATTGGTAAGGGATAAAAATAAGTCAAACCTAAGTATAACAGGATTCCTATATTAAGCCTTTAAAACTATTATACAATTGTACTTAAAAACTAATTATATAATAAGCAACAAAAAGATTACCTTTTTTTTGCACAATTATAGTAACCCTTTTAACTAGCAGAAAGCTTTTGTAAAATTAAAAGGAAATAGTAAGCAACTCTACTACTAATAATCCATTTATTATACATATTGTACTTAAATACGTATATTAATTAGAATACTATTAACTAAGCTATTATATATAACTAAATAGTATATTTTTTATATAACCTTTTTATATATAAATTTATTATATATAAGTTTATTATATATAATAACTGACTAAACTGCTAATGATTTAATAAGGTTAAATATTTAAGAATAACAGCTTATATATAAGTATATTAGTAAAAAGACTAGAATTTTACTAAATGTTATATAATAATATATTAATTTTAATATATATAATGAAAAACCCTTTGATTTTAAGAATATAATAGTAAACGAAATTAATTTATATATTGTATATTATATTAGTAAATATTAGTATAATATATATATACTAGTATAACTCCGGATAATATATATAAAAGACTTTAAAGAATAGTAGGATACTAACTTTTAAATAGCTAATTATATAATATGCTAATTATTTTTAAAAACCTTAGAAAGCAATAAAGTATAACTTAAAACTGTAGTTAATTACTCTGCACAGCTAGTACAAATCCTTTAAAGGGAGTACACTTTTAATTAGCTAAACTAAAGAAGATTAAATATTCGTACAATAGATTGACTAACTTTTAATTCTTTTACTTTAAGCTTGCAGCTTTGTAGAACACTTGAACCGTAAGTATATATAATACTTGAACTAGTAATACAAGGAATACTTTACCTTTGTATATTAGATATTTTACTTATAATCGAACGATAATTTATAGTAAAATATATGTAATAGCTGATTATACAAGGACTTTTAGTATAACTAGGCTATGAACCGAACTTTCAACCGATTTTTAAATACTTTGTCCTTTATAATCCTTTGAAGTTTGTACAACAGCTATTTATCCTACGTATTATACTTAATCCAGTAAGCATTAATATATATATTGATTTCCTACCAATATATAAAGTACGTAACGGGATTATACTTTTAAAAAAGTACACAATTTTTTAGAAAACTTGGAAAAAAAAGCAGAACTACTCCGGAGAACCTTATAACCTACTGTACAATAAAGCAAAGCTATTTATTAATATATGCTAAAGATTTAGGATTATAAAGAACTAGTACTATGCAGTATTCCTAATTATTTTTAAAGGATATACGGAAAACTACTTTATTTATAATATTAGTTTTAATTGTACGTAAAAATAAATCTATTATATAATAAATATGTACTTTAATACAAATATAAACTATAGTTATTATTAAGCAAATTAAATAACTATTATATTTGTATGTATATAAAAGGAGAATTTGGATATAGCTTTATACAAAATACTAGAACTAATAATTAATAAATTAACAAAAGTATAATATATACTTAGTATAAGTTATTAAGGCGAAATCTAGTTGAGTATAATAGTTGTACAAGTGTGCCAAGGTATTTTTAAGTTTGTAACCGTATTGGTACTTTAAAAACTAATATATAAAGGTTTTTTTGCAAACCTTTGTGTGTACCTTTAAGTTGCAGCTAATAGTTAAGAAGAACCTTTTATATAATAAGCAAAAGATGTTTACTATACTAATTAACGGTATACACAAAGGAATCGTACAAACTATTATATAAGGTTTTTTTTAAGAAATATTAGTAGAAAGTAATTTAGGTAATAAAACTAATAAAGCGCTACTTTTTTAAGCTTTTATACAAATAAAAAATGCTTTATATATTATAAAAAGGAATGCTAGTTAACTAAATATACTTTAGAAAAAAGGGCTTATATAAAGAACTAGTACTTTATTTTGTACGAAATTTACTTTGAATAAACCTTTTTACCTGCTGAATTCTTAGTATACTTAGCGGAGTGCGAAGGATATTCTAAATTAAATAAAAAAAAAAACTATTTTAAATATAAGTATAAAGAAATAACTGTTTAATTTTTAATAAATAATGTATTTATATATTATATAATAAAAGAAAATATTTGGAATTGCATAGCAATTAAGTTGTTAAACTAATTCCTATTTTATAACCACTATTATACGGAATATTAAGGAGAACTATAGGATATAAGTGCATTAAACTTTTTAATAGTTAGTAAAGCCTAGTTAAAAGCGTATATAAGGCTATATCTTTGTACTAAGATTGATTAAATTTTAAGTATAGCTAAAGTTAGCTTTAAAGGCAGTAATACTTATAAATTAATTAGTATAGTACAACTTATAAATAGCTTTAGTATAATAGTTTATTATATTTTAAATATACTAATATTATTTTTATTTTTATTAAAAAATGCCGATTAAGTAAAAGTTTATTTTAATAATACTTAGAATATAATTATGCAATAAAATAAGGGTGTAATACCCGTAATACGTAAATAGGGCCACTTATTTTTTAATGTGGCACTGTGTAAAGTAGTTACTTACTTTACAGAAACGGAACTTTGAAAACTATATAGGCGATTTGAACACCCTTATATAGAAAAACTTTAGTAAATGCTTAGTTATACGGGATATAAGGCAAATTTAGTAATTTTAAAAAAGATTTAGAAGTTTTGCTACTACTATTAATTATATAATAAAGCACTAAATAGATTTAAGTTTATAATTAAGGACAATTATAACTTTAATTATAAAGTAATAATAAATATTATATAAATAAGCGGATATTAAGTTTTTTATATAATTAATATAGTAATATTATTTTAAGCTACTATATTTTTTAAATTAATATTTTTATATAATATTTAGGAAGTATTATATAAATGTTGAATTAATATGTATTAAAAATCCCTAAATTACTTAATATATAATCTAAGAACTAATTTCATATTTAAAGAATTTTATAATTATATAAAAATAATAGGAATAATGTGTAAAGAAATGCTTATTAAAGTATATTAGGTAATAAGCAAGATTAAAAGAATATATAAACTGTTTAAACGTATATATAACATTTTATGTACGGAACTTAGTTAATATATAAATAATAAAGTAATTTTTTAAATAGCTATTAAAGTGTTGAACGATATAGTAGGCCTAAACAGCTTTATATTAACTTTGTTTATTTTTGGAGCGTACTTATAAATTAACTAAAATTCACTTTTATTTCTGAATATTATACAATATGTAAAAGCTATTAATAAAGCTATGAAAATGCTGCGCAAAGAATAAGCCAAAGTTGAGATTAATTGTGTAATAAACTAAAAGAATAGATTAATATTGTATAATATTTTAATATTACTTTTTTAAAGTGAAGTATTTATTTGGAAAGAGAAGAAAGGCTAGGAAGGATTATATGAAATTTAATTAATTAAAAAATAAGATATAATTATTAATTTAATTAACAAACTAATTAAATTCCGGTGTATATAAGTTAAGCCTTATTATTATATAATAAAAGTATTAGTTAAGGAATTAGATTTAAAGGAAATACAGCTTATTTAACTAATTGTTATGCAAAAAAAACGTAGGCGACCATATAAGGAACTATAAGCTAAAGTAATTTATATATAATAATTTAATTAACTTTTTTATATAATAAAAGAATAATAAGCTTTTAACCTAGTAATTAAATTATATAAAAACAGTATAATTATAATATTTAGCAAACTTTTTAAAGAATTAAATGCAATAAAAATTAATGATTTGTTTATATAAGGAGTATTTAAAATATTTAAGTATAATTTAAAACTATATATGAATATTTGGATTTTTAAATTATGTTTTGTACAAAAGATTAAAGGGAAAAACATTTAATTATATAAGAAATTAAAACTTGTAATTTAAAGGTATAATAATACTAAAAAGAATATAGTTTTAATTTAATTATTAATAATTTAGTAAATAAGTTAATAGTTATTACTAGTTTTAAAACTAATTTTTATATAAAATTATAATATATTAAGTAAAATAAAAGATATTATATAAGTATATACTTATTTAAAAAATAATTTTATACGAATAATTTATATATAACTATTTAAAGAACTGGAAGTTAAATACTTTAAAAGTATATTATTATAAATTGTGCGACCGTTATATAAATTAGTAAAATTAGGACTTTATTAGTTTAAAACATATTATTAATATTACTAAAAGCAATTAAATATAAATGTATTTATATATAACTTTTATTTATTAGTAATTAAAGATTAATTATATAATTTTGGGATTACGGGTTTATAAACGGATAATATATTTAGCTTTATAACCTTAGGCTTTTTAGTTAAAAAAAAGGAAAAACTGTATTAAACGAAGTTTTATATAAAACTAAAGTAGACTTTATTATATAATAATTTAATTAAGTTTAATAATATATATATAATTATATATAAAAATAAGATTATTATTATTTAAAAAAGGTAAGTTAAATAATTTGCTAAAATTAACCCTTATATAAAGGATAATATATAATAATATGTTTTTTAATATATATAAAGTATATATATTAGTAGTATATATTAATTTAAAGTAATGTATAATTTTTTTATAGTTATATAAATAATAAATTTAACTTTGTATAATATAAAGATTTTAAATAAAAGGATTAAATAGTAAATAAAAAATGTGAAATACAGCTTTTTATTTATTTTATTAGACTTTTTTTATATAAAACTATTTATTTTTATAAATAGATTATTTATAAATAATATGGATTTAATATTTTAATTAGAATTCTTTATTATATTAGTAATTAAGTTTTATATAAAAGGAAATTTAGAAATTTTAAATTTTAAAATTATTAGGAATATAATATACTAGAATTTAAATAAATATAAACGTATTATATAAAGTGTTTTAATAAGCGAATTATATAGTATAGTTAATAAATTTAATAGTATTATTACTTTTTATATAATATTTTAAAAAATTATAATATTACTTTTTTTACTACTAATTTTTATAGTAGTATATATAAACTTAAAATTATTATATAATTATTTAGTTAAATTAGGAATAATATAAGAAAAGCAATTAATAATCAATATTATATTGCTTTATAAGTTATATAAAAAAAAAAAGATTTTAAAAGTATAATAGATTAATAGTAAGAATAACTTAGTAAATGCGTTTATTAAATATATTTTAAATATTATATTAGAAATACTGGTTTTAACTAACTAACTTATTATATAAATTAAAACATTTATTAAATAATAAAAATATTATTATATAAAAGTAATTTTACTAATAAATAGAGTTTTATTATTTTTTTTAAGTTTATTATATGGAATTTTTTTAAATATTATATAAAAAATAATAAAAAATAGTAAAAAAAAAAAGATTTTAATTTATACTTTAAAAAGCATAAAGATTATTGTACTTAAAGCTTATATTTTAAAAAGCATATTAGGATTACTATGTTTAAAAGTTTAATATATAAAAACCTTTTTTTTTTATTACTTTTATATTTAATTATAAATAAAGTAACAAGTGTTGTATAAATGTTAAACATATGCGGTATAAGTACTGCTTTAAAAACTAAAGATTCTTTAATATGCTTTAAAAAGCGTATTATTATAGTAGGTGCAGCTATTTTGTGGGCTGTTCTAGTAAAGATAGTTAAAAGCTTAATTATAATTTTGGATTAAAATAGCTTAAAAGTAGCTTTTTTGGCGGATAAACTTAGTTTAAGTATTAATAAGGTTATTAGTAGCTAAAACCTAAAAAAGAATATTATATAAAGAAGTAGCAGTAATAATTCTTTTTTTTTTTTAATATACTAAATTAAATTAGTAATTATATAAAAGAAAAAGGGAATAAGAAAATATATATATTTATATAAAGGGATTATATAAAAGTTTAATAAGCTAAATATACAGTAAAGAGGCGGTAAACCTTTGTATAACTATTGTTATCCAGTTTAATAAACTTTTTAAACTAGGAAATACTTTTAAAGGGCGGAAGTGCAAGGCGCGGGTGTATAGGAGTATTAGAGGAGGAGGAGGAAGATATAGCAGCGGCAGCGGGGGTAATACTGCTTTTACTGTTGTTACTGTTGCAGTAGTAGTAATGGCGGCAGTAAAAGAAATAGTAATAGTAATAATAATAACGATAGCAATATATAACTGCTGCTTTTACTGCTGTTGTTATGGCTGCTATTGCTATTGTTATTGCTACTATTGCTAGCGGCGGTGGTGAGATTTCTTATAGTACGAAAAAGGAAAAAAGAAAAAGGAAAAAAAAAAGAGTAGATTATGTATAATAGAAAAAGAAGCATAGTTGTGTATAGTAAGTGTAGTACGTACCTTCCTTTTGTTTTACGTATTATAAATGTAGTATGTATTTTTTTACTACGTATAGAAGCCCTATATATAGGGAAGTACGTGGGTTATTCTTATATTTAGGATTCCGGTTACTAAATACAACCTTTTTTAAAGTATAAGTAATGGTGTAATAAGTAAGCTGCTATATATACCTTAAGTAAAAATGGTTTTATAAATGGCGTTTTGGGTAATTCTTTTTAAAAGTGATTGAACTAAAGGCTATTTATTTAAATTTATATAAGGTTTTTTTTTAATTGTTTTTACTTTTTAAATAAGTGTTGTACAAAAGGGCATTATAACTAAAAAGAGAAGAGAGCTAGTGTTAGTGTATTGGCATTAGTTGTATATAATATACAATACTTTTTTGTACTACTGTTTAGCTAAGCTTAAAGCTTAGCTAAATAAGCGGTATTTACTAGTAGAATTCCTTTTTTAAAAGGGGATTTTTTATATACAAAGGTTTTACTTTTATACTTAGAAATAGGATATAAATAGTTAGTTATACAATAGTATTACTTATTTTAACGCCGCACTTAGCGTTAAACATACGGACCTGTTTCGTATATTGCCGAACCAATATAAAGTATATTTTTAAATAATTTGTATTTTTTAATAAAAATAAAAATAAAATAAAAGTATTAAATATATAAAATATTATATAACTAATTTAATTATTAATTTTTATTAAAACTAATTTGAATTATTTTAAAAGTTTAAATAATTTTTATATAAAGGTTTTTTTATATATATATTTTTATTTGCGGTTTTTTTATAGTTAAAAACTTTAAAGCGCTTATATTTTAAATAATACTTTAATACTTTGTATAATACTAATTATTAAATATAAATTAGTTTAAAAACTTATTTAGTATTATTATTTAAATATTTTTTTTAGTTGTATAATGTAAAAATATATTATTTATTAAATATTGTACTATATTTTTTTTATATAAATAAAAAAAAAAATTTTCTTTTTTTTTATACGATTTTAAATAACTTTTATATTTAATAAAGTAAGTTAAAAACTTTTTAAAAGTTAGTTTATTTTTAAATATTATTTTATATATATTAAAATATTAATTTTTTATATAAAACCTTTTTTAAAAAGTATAATTAATTAATTAATATTCTTTTTTTTAATAAATAAAGTATTTTTTATTTTTATAAATATTTTTTTAAAAATATATATTTATATAGTTTTAATTAAAGTATTGTTTTTAAATATTTTTTAAATATTATATAATATTTTTGCTTTATATAAAGTATTAATTAATTTAATTATAATATTAGTTTATATAATATATATTTTTTATTTTTAATATAAAATGTTTATTTAATAAGTTGTTTTTAATTTAAAAGTATATATAAAAGTTAAAAAAAAGCTTTTATATATAAGTTTTTAAAAAATAAATACTATTTTGAATTTTAATATACTTTTATATACTTATATAATAATTATATTAAAATATATTTTATTTATATATTTTATTTTAAATACTTTTTATATTTTTAATAGCTTATTAATTATAGTTTTTAATATTTTATATAAAATAAAGTTTTTTTTTTATTTATATATTTATATAAAAATAATATTTATTTAATTAATTTAATATTAATTATAGTTTATAACTATATTAAAATATATATTTATAATATTATATATATTTTTTTTATATATAATTAAGTTTAATATAATATATATAGTAATTTTTTATATAATTAGTAAAAATAATAAAAAATATAATATAAAACTATTTTTTTATTATTTTAAATTTCTAATAAAAACTTATAAATTATTATACTTTATTATATAATAAATTATATAGTTTTTTAAAGTAGTTTTTTTTTTTTTACTAAATTTTAAAAAATATTTAATATTTTGCTAAAAAAATAGTTTTATTTTAAATATTATATATAAATAAAATTTAAATTTAAATTATAAGTATTTTAATATTTAATATTGTATAAAAAGTTAATTACTTAAAACTTTATAAAAAGTATTAAAAAACTAAGTATTTTATTATATATTAAAAATATAATATATTTTTAAATTATATAATAAAGTTATTATTTAGTATAAAAAATAAGTAATATTTAATAAAAAAAGTATTTTTAAAAAATGCGTTTTTAATTTTTTATTATTATATAAAAGTATATTTTTTTAAATAAAAAGCTTTTTTTAACTTTATATTTAAAAGTTTTTTTAAAATTATAATTTAGTTTTAAAAGTAAATATAATAAAGCTTTTTTATTATATAAGTAAGTTTTAACTTTAATTTAAAAGTTATTAATTTAAAATAAAAAAAGTTAATAATTATATAATTTTTTTTTTTTTTTAAAAAATAAAATATATTTAAAATTTTTATATAAAAAGTTAAAGTTTGTTTATTAAAATAAAATTACTTTTTATAAGTTATATAATATAGTTTTTTTTTTAATATAATATAAGTTTTTAATTTAAAATGCTTTTTATATAAAATATATTATAAATTTTAATAATAATTTTATTATTAATATATTAAAATTAAAGTATTTATATTTTAATTAGCTTAAAATTTTTAATTAATAATTTTTAAAGATTTTTTAATATATATAAACTTTAATTATATTTAATATAAAAATATATAGTTTATATATTAATTTTTTTTAAAGTTATTATATAAAAGTTATATAAAATATTATTATATATATAAAGTTTAATTATTTTTTATATAATAATTAAAAAAATTTTATTATAAATTTGTATAAAAAGTTAATAAAAAAAACTAAAAACTATTTTTTAAAAAGTTTTGCATTTTTATATATTTATTTTTAATAATTATTATATAAATAATTATTATTTAATATTATAACGAATAAAAAAAGGTTTTTAATTATAAAATAAACTTTTATATAATTTATATAATTAAAATTAAAAGTAGTACAATTGCGCATTATTAATTAAATTTTCGTATAAAAGCTAAACTAAAATATAAAAAAAGTAATTAATTTTTTTTTCTTATTAACTTATTATTAAAAAAACTAAAATACAATATAAATACGTAGTTTATATAAAAACTTATAATTAAAGTATAATTAAATTAAAATTCCGGTTTTATTTTATTAATTTATATTTTTTAACTAAAAATACTATTTAATATTATATAATTAAAAAAGTACAATATTATATATAAATAAAAAGTAAATATAAATAATTATTTAATTTATTTTTAATTTATTTAAATACAAAAATGAAATTTTTGTATATAAAATTCCTTTATAAAAAAGGAATTTTATTTAATTATACTGTTTAAACTAACTAAACTTAAAGTTTAACTAAATAGTAATACAAAAAAATATTGTATATAA
The DNA here is from genome assembly GCA_022385595.1 of Xylaria palmicola. Taxonomy (NCBI): domain Eukaryota; kingdom Fungi; phylum Ascomycota; class Sordariomycetes; order Xylariales; family Xylariaceae; genus Xylaria; species Xylaria palmicola. The sequence continues at coordinate 10,842 of MU281596.1, forward strand.
GTATATAATATTAATTGTAACTAATGCCAATATTATAACAATTTTAAATAAAAAAAGTAATTATAAATAAAAAAAAAAAAAAAAAGTTAAATATTTTTTAATAAAAATAATAATAAAAGTTTTATATTTATTATAATTATAATTAATTATAATAAAATATATAATTAAATTAAAAGTATTACAATAAGTAAATTTATTAAAAAAATAAAAAAAAACTATAATTTAAAAAATTAAAACTATATAAAAAATATTTTAATTTATAAAAAAAAATATATATATATTAATAAAATTATAAAAACTTATTATTAAAATACTAAAAAGTATTTAAAATAATAAAATATATTAAAAATATAAAATATTATAAATTAAATATTAAAAAAATAATTAAAAAAGTTTTAAAACTATATAATATATATAAAATAATAAAAATACTAAAATATAAGTTATATAAATTATTATAATTAATTAAATTATTAAAATAACCTTAAAAAGTTATTATATTTAATTTTAAAATTAAATTACTAAAATTAATAAAATTAATAATAAAAGTAAAATATAATTTTATTTTTATAATTATAAAAAAACTTATATATATTATTATAAAATATATTTTTAATAAATATAAAATTTTAAACAAAATTATTTTAAATTAAAAAAATATAATAATTTTTAAATTTTAATAATTATTAATAAAAGTATTAAAAATATAAAATAAAATATTTATTATTTATTATTTATAAATAAATAAATAAACTAAAAAATTAAATTAAATATTTAAATAATACTTTTAATATTATTTTAATAAATAATAAAATAATTAAATTAAATTATTATTAATAATAAAATATATTTATAAT
>MU281597.1:0-11632 GCA_022385595.1 Xylaria palmicola
TTATAAATTTAGTTTAATTATATATTAAATAATTATATTCTTTTTAAATATTATAAAATTTTAATATTATTAGTTTATAATATATTATAGTTATATACTATTAAAGTATTAAGCTAAAGTATATAAAAATATTATAAATTTTAGAAAACTTATAAAAAGAAATATATAAGTTTTGGTTTTTAGTTTAAATAACTAGCTATAAACTAGTAATATTAAATTTACAAATTATATTATAGTTATTAAAAAATGTATAAATAAATATAAAAGGTGCAAAAATATTAAAAAGTGTATTACTAACTTAGGTGCATTACTAACTTATAAGTGACGTTAATATATAAGTATTATATATTATTATATAAAATAATTATTATATATTATATATAAAATAATTTTATAAATAAGAATTATTTTAAAAAAGTATATTAAATTTGTAATAGCTAATAAGCTTTGTAATATAGTACTAAAAAGCGCAAACTTGTATATATATACTTACTAAATATAATGCTTTATTTTGTATAAAAATAAGCGATACTAAAGTAAAAATCCCTTACTAATATAAAGAAAAAAAAAAGAAATCAATATATATATAATTGAAGTAATTGTAACAAACTTGAAAAACTAACACGTATTAAAGGAATATTAATATAAAAGTTGATTTTTGTTAAATTAAATGTTATACGAAAAATAAATATTTATTGTACAGATTTTTAAAGATTATAAAAAATAAAGTATTTAATTACGAGTTAATAATTTGGTTTATAATTATTTTATATATTAGTTTTTAATATATATTTAATTAATATATATTATTTAATAATTAGTTGTATATTTAAAGTTTAAAATTATTATATAAACTATAAAATTTATTTAATTATTATATATAATTGTTAATTAAATATAAGTAAAGCTAAAATTAGCTAATTAATTATATAATTAGCTAATTTTTTTTGTTTTACTTTTAAAAAAATATAGCTACTTTATATAATTTATATTAGTTTTACTAAATAATTTTTAAGCTTTTTTAATTAAACGCTATTTTTTATTAATATATTTAATAAAACTTAATATATTATATAATTAGTTGTTTAAAAATTTATGTTTTTTTATTTATTAAAGTTATTTTTATATATATTTACTTACTATTTAAATATATATGTTATATAAAAGTATTTAGTAATATAATATATAAAATATATATTTTATTGTTTTTTTATTATATTATTTAAGTTAATATTTTTATTATTATATAATATATAGTTAATATAACTTTAAATAACTTTAAAAAATAAGCTAGTTTTATTACCAATTTTTTTGTACGAAAGCTACTACGTTTAGCTAGCTTTTAAGCTTATTAGCTTATAGAAAAAATTTTTACTTATAATTATTGTATAATAGTTATTATTTGGTTTTTTGTGTAATAGTTATAATTAGTTGTTTTTTATTTAATATACGTATTTTAATATAACTAATATATAATAAATGGTTTAATTAATAATAAAGTTGTTTACTATTAGTTTTTTATTGTACAAAAGCCTTTTGTTAGTTAAAAAAGTTACTATAGTTGTGCTAATAAAATCTAATTTTTTTTTTTTTAATATACAAATAGTTTTTAAGTATATTTATACAATAATAATTAAAAATTAATATAAAAGTCTTGCTTATTATAAAAACTAACCTATTTTTCAATTTTGCTAATTTATATTTACTATTATAAATATTGATTAATATTAGTAAAATAATGTATAATAATTTAATATTATATATTTAACGTCGAAATAGTGCTAAAATAAATATATGTTATACAAATATTTATTTATATTAAAGAAAAAGGAAAAAAGTTGAATTCTGCGTTATATAATAAAGTTTTCTTTTATTGTACGTTAGGCCCACTAAATTATATAATAGTGTAATACGTAACTGCGTACTGTAGAACAAAGCGTTACAGCTAATTAAAACACCAGAATTTCAATACAAATATTAATAACTTTGCTAATTTTAATTATGTAATAAAATAACTAATAGTTTTAAATTTCTAATTAAATAATAAATTTAAATGTATTTTTGTTAATTTAATAGCTATTTTCATTTATAGTGTTTTTAAAAACCACGTTAAAATTTAATTTAATTTTAATATAGTTTTTAAAAACACTATAAAGGAAAATAGCTATAAAATTAATAAAAATATATTTAAATTTATTTTTTAATTAAAAATTTAAAACTACTAATTATTTTATTATATAATTTGAATTAGCGAAGTTATTAATATTTAAAATAATAAATATTAAATGTAAAATAAAATGCGAGGTTCGCTTGTGTACACAGTTTACCCGTGTTGTACATTATATAATAATTTAAAAAACTTTTATTAAAAGCTTATTAATAATTAATTTAATAATTTAAATATATTTAAAAGTTCAATTATATTAAAATTATTAACGTGTAAAACGTAATAATAATAATAATAATATTTATATAGTTAAATGCTTGGCTAAGTAACTAATTAACTAATTAAATTACATTTAAAAGTAATTATATATATACGGAAGCTTTAATGTTCCAGTTTAAAACATGTTGAATTTTTTAATATATTAATATAATTGTTGGATTTACTGTTTTGTTACGATTACTTCAATTGTGTATATATTGATTTCTGTTTTTCTTTTTGTATTGGTCAAGATTTTTCTATTTTAGTAGCGCTTATTTTTATATAAAATAAAGTGCTACACGTAGTAAATATATATATATAGGCTTACGCTTTATAAAGCTATATTTATAAGGCTTATTAGCTATTATAAATCCAATATACCTTTTTAAAATAACTTTTGCTTATAGGATTATTTTGTATATAGTGTATAATAAGCGCTTTACGTAGTAATGTATAGTGTTTGTATATAAGTAAGTGTATATAAGTAAAGCTAATGTTTAGCGCTTAGTTATACTTATTGCAATGTTTTTATATTGCGTTATATATTTAGCATGCTTTAATACTTAGTATTACTTCTTGTAAAGCTTTTTTTTGTTTAATTATAGTATATTATTAGTGCTTATTAGTTGCGTTATAATACTTTATTACTAGTTAGTAAGTTAAATGCTTGTATTACTAGTATTATTGACTTTTAAGTTTGCTTTGCAGCTTTATATATATAAGTGCGTTGGGCTTTAGTTTATTTACTTTTTTTTTTTTTTTTTTTAGTTTTATTACCCGTTTATTATAAGTATTTAAAATTAATTACTTACGTATATGTATTTTTAAGTAGCTTTATACTTATTTTTTATTAATTATTAGTAGTTTTAAGTAATTATATATATATTTTTTTTAATTTTTTATTATACGTGTGCTAATTTAGTTAAGCTTTGTATATATAAATATTTGGTTTTTTAGTTAATTATTTATAAAATAAAATAAAATAGATTTCTGCTGTGCTATTACTTTTAAAGCTTGTTTTACTACTTATATTATATATATTATTTGTATTAACTAGTATATAGTTTATTAATATATGTATTTTTATAAATATAAAAACTTATTTTCTAATAAGTTAATAAGTTTTTGTTTTAGTAGTGTTTGACTTTTATTTATTAGTACTTTATACTACGTATTTCTTTTTGTTGCTTTTTGTACCCTTGTTTTTGCTACTTTAATTGTTTTTTGCGTTTTTGCCCCTGTTTTTACAATTAACTCCTTTTGCATTTTTACTGATTTTTCTTTAAAAGACGAGAGCTTTAACATAATTTACTAGGAAATTAAAAAAAAAAAAGGAGGAAAAGAAGGAAAAGGAGGAAAAGAAGGAAAAGGAGGAAAAGAAAGAAAAGGACAATAATAACAATAATAACAATAATAATAAAGCTATTACTAAAATAAAGCAGTAAATAGCTAGCTTTACTACGCGTTTTTAATAAAAGTATATAAGTAAAGCTATATTTAATACTGCTTTAGCTTTAAATAAACTATATATTTTTTTTTATTACTAGTTAAACGCTAGCATTACTAGCTTTACGCTTTATATAGCGGGTGTATTGCTTGCTTTACTTATTATACTTATATGTATTTGTATTTTAAATAAATGGTTAGTTATAATAATACTGGTTTTTATTTTAGTATATTTGTTTTTTGCTACTTATAATACAGCTTTTCTTTTTACTACGTTTTTTAGCTAAAAATGTACGCTTTACTAGTATTACTAATACTTAGTTACATTAAACTAAGTTTAACGTATATTATATATTTAGTACTTAAAAAGCGTTATTAAAGGTTGTTTTTTAAGCGTTTATTAAAAGATTATTAGTAAAAGTAAGTAGTATTAAACTTATACTTCTAAATATATATATAAAAATTTATAAGTATTTAATAAATAAGCTTATTATTAATATTAACTTTAATATATATATAATTTTTATACTTTTTACTAATTAGCTTGCATTTTTATTATAGTAATTATTAATAATACTTTAGTTTTATATTTATATATTTTATATATTACTTATTTTAAGTTCCTTTTAATATATAAAAAGGAAATTAAAACTATAGTACTTAGCTATTAAAAAAAAAGCTTAATAAAAAAGAAAAAGGATAAAAATAAAAATAAAAAGGAGTAAAATGGATTTAGTACTTAAGTTTTAGTTAAACTAGTATAATATTTAGTTTTATTTAAAAATAATTTAGTTTTTAAGTATATAATTTAATTAAAAGCTATTAAAAGTTTAAAAGTTTAAATAAATAATTTATATTTAAACTTTTATTTTAATAACTTTAAGTTTTATATATATAATTAATATACTTTTTATAAAGTATTATAAATAAAAAGTACTTAGTTAATAAATAATTATTTTTTTAATTTACTATTAAATAATTAGTTTTTAAACTTATTTATAATAAGTATACTACTTATATACTAAGTTAATAAGTTATATATTAAATATACTTTTAATTAAACTAAAAAAACATTTTACTTTTAAATATATAATACTTTAATAAGCTAATTAATAATTATAATATTAGTAAAAGTATACTTAATTATTAATAAGCTATTATTTACTTTTTAATATAATTAATAATTATAAATATTTATATATTATAATTTAATATATAATACTATTATTTTTTTAGTAATAAGCTTTATAATTTATTAATTATTATATTATATTTTTATATATTAAGTATATAAATTAATACTAAGTTTATTAATTAAATAGTTAATATATATAGCTTTTTTTACTATTTATATTAAAGTTAGTAATTTAGCTTTAATAGTAAATATAGTAATTATATTTTATTTATTAGTTTATTACTTTATAATTCTTTTAAAAAACTTTATTATATATATTTATAAGTTTTTTTAATTTATATTATTATTTATAAATAAAGTATTACTTATTATTATAAAATTATTTTTATTTTTAAATTATAAAACGTAATACTAAATTAATAATAAATAAAATAATATTTAATTTATTATATAATAATACTTAAATAAAAAGTTATAGTTAAAATAAACTAATTTTAATACTATAAATATAATATTTAAATATGTAATAATAATAGTATATAAAATTAAACTGGTTTTTTATTAATATTTAAATATACTATATATAAAAGTTATACTTTTATATAAAAGCAGTTTAATATTCCTTATTAGTATATTAATATATATAATATTTAATATATTTTTAAGCTTAATAATCTTTTTAATATAAAATACTTAAAATAACTATAATAAGTTTTTTTTTTAGTTTTAAATTACTTTAATACTAAAAAACTATTAAAAATTATAACTTTTTATAAAGTTATATTTAATTTTTAGTTTAATAATTACTTATTATATTATAATTTATATATTTTATAATAAATAAATACTATATTATTTATATAAACGAATAATAATATATTACTTTTTAAAAAATAATATAGTTTATAAAAAATAAGTTTTAAATTAATTTTTTATAATATATAAAAAAGCTTTATTTACTATAAAAATTTTTTTTTTTAAAGTTTATATAAAGCTTATAATAATTTAACTATTATATTTAGTTTTTAATACTTTAAAAGTATATATATATATATTTTTTTAATAAGTTTAATATTATATTACTTAAATTTTAAGTTAAACTTTATAATAATAATTATTAATATATAAAAAAATTATTTAACTAATATACTTATATAAGTATTTTTTTTACTTTAATTAAATTATTAATTACTTTAAATTATTAATTAAATTTTATATTTAGTATAAAAGCTATACTTATTAAACTTATATATATAAACTTATATATAGTTTAAAATTAATTACTTTTTTACTAAGCTTTTTAAAACTTTTTTTTAAATATTTATTTTAGTATAACTTTATAAATATATTTTTTTAGTTTAACAAAACTAATTATTTAGTAAGTAAGTATATAAATTTTAATATTATTTAAGTAATAAAAGTAAATTTTTATAATATATTTTTTAATATTAATTTAATAAAAATTTTAATTAATTTTTTTTTTTACTATTGTTTTATTTATTAAATATACTTATAAAAGCTATTTTTTTTTTATATTAATATAGTATAATACTTATAAAACCTGGTTTTTTATACTTTTTAATAGTATAATACTTATAAAAACTAAACTTTTTTTATACTTTTATAAAATAATACTTATAAAAACTAATTTCTTTTTGCTTTTTAATAATATAATATTTATAAAAAGTATTTTTCTTTTAATAATAAAGCTTTTAATAATATTTAATAGCTATAATTTATTATTATAAATTTAAGTTAAGCTTTTTAATAATTTAGTTTAACTGACTTTTAATATAGTTTTTTTATTAATAATTAATTTAATATTTAATTTAATTATATTAAAATATATAATATATAAACTATTTAACTTTTTTATAATATATTTTTTTATATAATTTTAAAACTTATAATTAATAAGTTTAAATTTAAAAATTAAATTTAAATTATATTAATTAGTTATAATTATATTTATTAATACTTTTTTAAGTAATTTAAAAAAAGTAAAAAGTTTTAAAGTAAATTTAATACTTATATATAAATATATAAGCTTATTATTTTATTTATTATTCAGCTTTTTATTTATTTTAGTTATTTATTTTTTATTTCCTTTTAATTATTTAAATTTACTTTTAATAATAAAAATAATAAGTTTTTTATTATTAATTTTAATAATTAATTTAATAATATTTATAATATTTTAATAATTAATACTATTTAATAGCTTTTTATACTTTTTTATAATTATATAAAAAAGATTATTATAAAATTTATTAATATTTTTACTAAAAAACTTATTTTTATTAAAATTAATATTATAAATTACTATAATTTGGTTTTTTTAAAATAACTAAATTTTATAAGTATTAAAAGATTAATAGTTTATTAAAAAGCTTATTTAAATATTAAAATTAAGCTTTTTTTAGTAGATTTTTTTTTATTTTTTTTAAAAGTTATAATAAATATTAAATACTTATAAATTTTTAAATATATTATATTTAAAGTATATTTATAATTAATAATACTTTATAAGTTTTTAAAATATAAATAAAACTTTTTATAAAATATATTTTAATTATTAATTTATTATAATATATAATTATATAAATATATTATAATTTTAATAATTTTTAGTTAAAAAAAATAAAAAGCTAATAATTATTTTTTATTACTTTTAATTTATATTTAATTATTTAATTAATTTATTTAGTATTACTATTAAATACTTATATATATAAAGAAAAAATTTTAAACTTAATTTTATAAATATTAATAAAGTATTTTACTAATAAGTTAGTTTTTTTATAAGTATTTATAAGCTTATTATTATATTTAATTACTTTTATTTTAATATTATAATAAAACTAAACATATTTAATATAGTTTTTTATAATAGTTTATATTATAATAGTAAGTTTATTATTAATATAGTAATTTTATATATATTTTAAATATTAATTAATAATAAGTATTACTTTTTATAGTTTGTTATTCCTTTTATTTAAATTAGTAAATTTATAAAAATTAATAACTAATTTAGTTTTAATTTTAATTACTTTTAGTTAAATTATACATATTATATATTAATAAGTTTTTAATTTTTTATATATTATATATAAAATAATTTAAATTTAATTATTTAAATAATTTAAAATTATATTGTTTTTTATATATAATAAAAAGTATTTTAGTAATTTAAAGCTTATATAACTAAGCTTTTAATACTACTAATATAATATTCTTTTAATTTAAAACTTTATTATATATAAGTTTAATAAATTTTAATATATATAAAAGGATTACTTAATATAATAAGCAAAAATAAATTTAATTATATATTAGTTATATATTTAAAGAAGTAAATATAATAGTTTTCCTTATTAAAAATAAAGTAAATTAAAATAAAGTTTATTATTTTAATATATATTTTATTAATTTAATACTTATAAAAATATTAAATTAATAACTATATTTAAATAAAAAGCTATATTATATATTTAATATATTATAAAGCTTTATAGCTTTATAACTTTAAAATTATTGTTTTTACAATTATAAATTTTAATTATACTGTTTTTTATAAGTATTATATTTTTAAAATTAGTATTATATAAGTTAATAAACTTAGTAGCATTATTAAAAATATAAATACTAAAACTTAAGTTAATTATAATATAGTTTTATAAAAAGAATATTTTAAAAAGCTTTAAATACGGGTAATAAAAAGCTTTACTAGTTATTCTTTGATTTTAGCAGTTCTAATTGCTTAAAAATATTTTTTTTTCTTTTAAAGTTAGTTTATAAACTATTTTTAAGCTTATTTAACAGCCTTTTATATACTTTTTTTAATATTTATTTAAGTTTTAGCTACTTTAACAAGTTTATAATAAAAAGCCTAATTATTAAAAACAAGCTTTAAAAAAACTAGTTAGTACTATAATACTTAGTATTAGTTATAATAAACTATATAATTAGTAGTATTAAGGTTTTTTATTTTAGTTTTAGTTTTAATATTTATATAAAAGTACTTTTATAATGTGTTTTTTAAGCTTTTATTTTAAGAACTTCGGCTTTTACTTTTAAAACTTTATTGTTTTTTATGTTAATTTAAGCTTTTTTTTTTATTAAATTGTTATTATTTATTTTAAGTAAGTTATAGTTGCTTTTTATTATATAAACTATTAGAATTATTTTAATAACTATTAAATTTAGCTTTGTTAAACCTAGTAAAAGTACTACTTTAAATAAATTAGTTTATTATTTATATTATTACTTTTATTACAGCTTTTTATTAAAGCTTAAAAGTAATTTTAAAAAATATAAGTTTATTACTTTATATAGCTATATTATATATAGTTTAAAAAGTAATAATTTAAATAAAGCTAATGTTTTATAAAGTTTATTTAAAATTAATTAAAAGCTTAAATAGCTTACTAATATTAAAACTTTTAATATTTACTTTAATAACTTTGTTAAACTATTAATTTATTTATTTACTAAGATTTTTAATAAATTAAATAAATATTTAGTTAATAAACTATTAATATTTTTATTTATATTTATATTTAAGTATTTAATGTACTACTTTTTTAAGTTTATAAAAGTTATTAAATTATTAGTTAATTATTTAATAAGGGTTTATATAGCTTAATTAATAATTTTTATATATTATTTTATATATTTATTTAGTAAGTTTAATTACTTTGGCTTTATATACAATATATTACTTAAAAGCGGTATTATAGTGTTATTTAAATTTGAAAAACTTTTATTAAAGCTTCAAAAAAAAGTGCAATATAGTGATTACTGTTGGATTTGTAATAGCTAGCGACCTTTACAAATACAGCTTTGTAAAGCGCAAACTTATATATATATATTTACTACGTATAGCGCTTTATTTTATATAAAAATAAGCGCTACTAAAATAAAAAATCTTTAACTAATATAAAAAAAAGAATAAAAATTAATATATATATAATTAAAGTAATTATAATAAAATAGTAAATTTAATAATTAAAAGTTTTATTAATACTTTTTATATTTTATTAATAATTAAGCTTAATAAAGTAATATAAAATGCTTTATAATATATTAAATATAAATACTATAATATTTAATAATACTAATAATTACTTTTTATTAAAAGTAAACTTTATTATAAATATTAAAAGCTGCGATTTATAAAACTATTTAGTCCCCGGAGAAAAATAAGTATTATAGCTTATTTGTTTAAAAGTACTTAAATTTTCTCATTTTCTACTTTTTTTAAATATTAACCCTAATATAATTACTATATTGTACCTTTTTTTAAAGCTTTAATAAAAGTTTTTTAAGCTTAAATAAAATTATAATACTACTTTTAAATAATATATTATATATAAAGCTAAAATAATTAAATTTACTAAATAAATATATAAAATAATATATAAAAATTATTAATTAAGCTATATAAACCTTTATTAAATAATTAATTAATAGTTTAATAATTTTTATAAGTTTAAAAAAGTAGTATATTAAGTATTAAAATATAAATATAAATAAAAATACTAATAATTTATTAACTAAATATTTATTTAACTTATTAAAAATTTTAGTAAATAAATAAATTAATAGTTTAACAAAGTTACTAAAGTAAATACTAAAGGTTTTAATATTAATAAGTTATTTAAACTTATAATTAATTTTAAATAAGCTTTATAAAATATTAGCTTTATTTAAGTTATTATTTTTTAAATTATATATAATATAGCTATATAAAATAATAATCTTATATTTTTTAAAATTACTTTTAAACTTTAATAAAAAGCTGTAATAAAAGTAGTAATATAAATAATAAACTAATTTATTTAAAGTAATACTTTTATTGTATTTAATAAAATTAAATTTAATAATTATTAAAATAATTTTAATAGCTTATATAATAAAAAATAATTATAATTTATTTAAAGTAAATAATAATAATTTAATAAAAAAAAAGCTTAAATTAGTATAAAAAATAATAAAGTTTTAAAAGTGGAAGTTAAAACCTTTAAAACAAAAGCTTAAAAAACACTTTATAAAAGTGTTTTTATATAAATATTTAAATTAAAACTAAAACTAAAAACTTTAATATTATTAATTATATAGTTTATTATAACTAATATTAAATATTATAATATTAGTTAGTTTTTTAAAAGCTTATTTTTAATAATTAGGCTTTTTATTTTAAATTTGCTAAAGTAGTTAAAATTTAAATAAATATTAAAAAAAGTATATAAAAGGGTATTAAATAAGCTTAAAAACAGTTTATAAACTAACTTTAAAAAAAGAAAATACATTTTTAAATAACTAAAATTACTAAAATTAAAAAATAATTAATAAAGCTTTTTATTACTTATATTTAAACCTTTTTTATTATAATTAAATAGTTTTTTAAAATACTTTTTTTATAAAATTATATTATAATTAATTTAAACTTTAATATTTATATTTTTAATAATGTTATTAAGTTTATTAATTTATATAATATTAATTTTAAAAATATAATACTTATAAAAAATAATATAATTAAAATTTATAGCTATAAAAATATTAATTTTAAAGTTATAAAGTTATAAAGCTTTATAATATATTAAATATATAATATAGCT
>MU281598.1:0-11307 GCA_022385595.1 Xylaria palmicola
AAGCCTTTTATTTAAAGTATAATTTTAAATACATATGTATTTTCAAAAAGTGGCGAGGTAATGATAATGGCGAGGTGATGGTAAACCACGTTATAAGTATTTTTTTTACTTTAGTTAAATTATTAATTACTTTAAACTACTAGTTAAGCTTTATATTTAGTATAAAAGCTATACTTATTAAACTTATATATATAAACTTATATATAATTTAAAATTAATTATTTTTTTATTAAGCTTTTTAAAACTTTTTTTTAAATACTTATTTTAGTATAACTTTATAAGTATATTTTTTTAGCTTAATAAAACTAATTATTTAATAAGTAAATATATAGATTTTAATGCTATTTAAATAGTAGAAGTAAATTTTTGCAGTATATTTTTTAATATTAATTTAATAAAAATTTTAGTTAATTTTTTTGTTTATTAATGTTTTACTTATTAAATATACTTATAAAAGCTACTTTTTTTTTATATTAATATAATATAGTATTTATAAAAGCTATTTTCTTTTTATATTAATATAGTATAATACTTATAAAAGCTGTTTTTTTTTAATTTTTTAGTAGTATAACACTTATAAAAGCTAAACTTTTTTTACACTTTTATAAAATAGTACTTATAAAAGCTAATCTTTTTTTATTTTTTAATAATATAGCACTTATAAAAGCTATTTTTTTTTTAGTACTAAAGTTTTTAATAGTATTTAATAGCTGTAATTAATTACTATAAATTTAAGTCAAGCTTTTTAATAACTTAGTTTAACTTGCTTTTAATATAGTTTTTTTATTAATAGTTAATTTAATAGTTAATTTAGCTACATTAAAATATATAACTTATAAATTGTTTAACTTTTTTATAATGTATTTCTTTATATAATTTTAAAACTTATAGTTAATAAGTTTAAGTTTAAAAATTAAATTTAAACTGTATTAATTAGCTATAATTATATATATTAACACTTTTTTAAGTAATTTAAAAAAAGTAAGGAGTTTTAAAGTAAATTTAGTACTTATATATAAATATATAAGCTTATTACTTTATTTATTATTTAGTTTTTTATTTATTTTGTTTATTTTTTCTTTATTTTCTTTTAGTTATTTAAATTTACTTTTAGTAATAAAAGCAATAAGTTTATTATTATTAATTTTAATAGTTAATTTAATAATATTTATAGTATTTTAATAACTAATATTATTTAATAGCTTTTTATACTTTTTTATAGTTATATAAAAAAGATTATTATAAAACTTATTAATATTTTTATTAAAAAACTCATTTTTATTAAAATTAATATTACAAGTTACTATAACTTTATTTTCTTAAAGTAACTAGATTTTATAAATATTAAAGGATTAGTAACTTATTAAAAAGCTTATTTAAATATTAAAATTAAGCTTTTTTTAGTAGTTCTTCTTTTATTTTACTTTAAAAGTTATAATAAATATTAAATACTTATAAGCTTTTAAATATATTATATTTAAAATACATTTATAGTTAATAATACTTTATAAGTTATTAAAATATAAGTAAAACTTTTTATAAAGTGTTTTTTAGTAATTAACTTACTATAATATATAGTTATATAAATATATTATAGTTCTAATAATTTTTAGTTAAAAGAAAATAAGGAGTTAATAACTGTTTTTTATTGCTTTTAATTTATATTTAATTATTTAGCTAATTTATTTAGTATTACTATTAAGTATTTATATATATAAAGGAAAGATTTTGAACTTAATTTTATAAGTACTAATAAAGTATTTTATTAATAAACTAGTTTTTTTATAAGTACTTATAAGCTTATTATTATATTTAATTACTTTTATTTTAGTATTATAATAAAGCTAAATATATTTAATATAGTTTTTTATAGTAGTTTATATTATAGTAATAAGCTTATTATTAATATAGTAATTTTATATATATTTTAAATATTAATTAGTAATAAGTATTACTTTTTATAGTTTGTTATTCCTTTTATTTAAATTAGTAAATTTATAAAAGTTAATAGTTAATTTAGTTTTAACTTTAGTTACTTTTAGTTAAACTATATATATTATATATTAATAAGCTTTTAATTTTTTATAAGTTATATATAAAATAGTTTAAATTTAATTATTTAAATAATTTAAAATTATACTGCTTTTTATATATAATAAAAAGTATTTTAATAATTTAAAGCTTATATAGCTAAGCTTTTAGTACTATTAATATAGTATTTTTTTAATTTAAAAATTTTTTATATATAAGTTTAGTAAATTTTAGTATATATAAAAGGACTACTTAGTATAATAAGCAGGAATATATTTAATTATATATTAGTTATATATTTAAATAAATAAATATAATAGTTTTTTTTACTAATAGTAAAGTAAATTAAAGTAAAGTTTATTATTTTAATATATACTTTATTAATTTAGTATTTATAAGAATATTAAGTTAGTAGCTATATTTAAATAAAAAGCTATATTATATATTTAATATATTATAAAGCTTTATAGCCTTATAACTTTAAAATTAATATTTTTATAGCTATAGATTTTAATTATATTATTTTTTATAAATATTATATTTTTAAAGTTAATATTATATAAGTTAATAAACCTAGTAATATTATTAAAAATATAAATACTAAAGCTTAAATTAATTATAGTATAGTTTTATAAAGGGAATATTTTAAAAAGCTATTTAGTTATAATAAAGGAGTTTTAAATACGGGTAATAAAAAGCTTTACTAGTTATTTTTTAATTTTAGTAGTTTTAATTACTTAAAAATATACTTTTTTTTTTTAAAGTCAGTTTATAAATTATTTTTAAGTTTATTTAATAGCTTTTTATATGCTTTTTTTAGTATTTATCTAAGTTTTGGCTATTTTAATAAGTTTATAATAAGGAGCCTAGTTATTAAAAGCAAGTTTTAAAAAGATTAGCTAGTACTATAATATTTAGTATTAGTTATAATAAACTATATAATTAGTAGTATTAGGGTTTTTAGTTTTAGCTTTAGTTTAAGTATTTATATAAGGGCGTTTTTATAAGGTGTTTTTTAAGCTTTTATTTTAGGGATTTTGGCTTTTACTTTTAGAGCTTTATTATTTTTTACACTAATTTAAGCTTTTTTTTTTATTAAATTATTATTATTTGCTTTAAGTAAGTTATAGTTGTTTTTTATTATATAAGCTATTAAGATTATTTTAATAATTGCTAAATTTAGTTTTATTAAATATAATAAAGGTATTACTTTAAATAAATCAGTTTATTATTTATATTATTACTTTTATTACGGTTTTTTATTAAAGTTTAAAAGTAATTTTAAGAAATATAAGTTTACTATTTTATATAACTATATTATATATAGTTTAAAAAGTAGTAATTTAAATAAGGCTAGTGTTTTATAAAGCTTATTTAAAATTAGTTAGAAGTTTAAATAGCTTATTAATATTAAAACTTTTAGTATTTATTTTAATAATTTTGTTAAGCTATTAATTCGTTTATTTACTAAGATTTTTAATAAGTTAGGTAAATATTTAGTTAATAAACTATTAGTATTTTTGTTTATATTTATATTTTAGTATTTAATGTACTACTTTTTTAAGTTTATAAAAGTTATTAAATTATTAGTTAATTATTTAATAAAGGTTTATATAGTTTAATTAGTAATTTTTATATATTATTTTATATATTTATTTAGTAAGCTTAGTTACTTTAGTTTTATATGTAATATATTGCTTAAAAGCGGTATTATTGTGTTATTTAAATTTGAAAAACTTTTATTAGAGCTTTAAAAAGAGGTGTAATATAGTGATTATATTAGGGTTAATATTTAGGGGGGAGTAAAAGGTTAGAAAGTTCAGGCGTTTTTAAGTAAATAAGCTATAATACTTATTTTTTTTTAAAAACTAAGTAGTTTTATAAATTATAGCTTTTAATACTTGTAATAAAGTTTGTTTTTTATAAAAGGTAATTATTAGTATTGTTAAATGTTATAGTATTTATATTTAATATATTATAAAGCGTTTTATATTATTTTATTAAGTTTAATTATTAGTAAAGTATAAGGAGTATTAATAAGACTTTTAATTATTGGATTTATTGTTTTGTTGTAATTGCTTTAATTGTATGTATATTAATTTCTTTTTTTTTTTTATGTTAGTTAAGGATTTTCTACTTTAGTAGCGCTTATTTTTATATAGGATAAAGTGCTATACGTAGTAAATACATATATATAAGTTTGTGTTCTACAAAGCTGTATTTGTAAGGCTCGCTAGCTACTACAAATCCAACAACTTTAAATAAAAAAATATTAATAATAGGAAATTATTTTAAATATTAAAAATACTACTTATAAAATAGTAAATTACTTATTAAAATCTTTACAAATTATAATAACTTATAAACTTTTATAAAAATATTTAAGTTTAATAAAAAGTAAGTTAAATAATATATATATTTAATATTATTTAATTTATTATATATTATAAAAATAGTAAAAGAAATAAAGTTAATAGTTTATTAAAATAACTTAATTATATAATAAAATTAAAATTAAATAGTAATTTATTATTTATATTATAAAAAAAAATTATAATTACTAATATTAAAATTAGTAATAAATATTTAAGAATTTTAGCTAATAAATTATATATTAAAAAATTATTTAAAATTTAAAGCATTTTTATATAAAAAATAATATATAAATAAGTATAAATTATTATTAGTATAAATAATACTTTAAATTTAATATTAAGTTATACTTTTTAAAACTTAATTTAAAATATTTAAAATTAGAATTTGGAATGCTGTTATATTAAATGCCGAATTTAAAATAAAAAATAAGTAAAACTTTAGTAAAATATTTTAAATTCTTTATTACTATATAATAATAAAGCTTATATACTTTTAAAAAAAGTAGTATATTTTTAACTAATTAAACTATATTATAATAAATTACTAGTAAGTTATTTTAAAAAAATAAAAATAAAAAAGTTATTAAAATAAAAGTTTTATTAGTTTAGCTTTAAAAAAAATACTAATAATTATATAAATAAATATATAATATACTTTAAAACAAAAGTAAAATACTATTAAAAATACAGTAAATTAAATACTTTATTAATTTTTATTATACTTATAAAAAAGTTATTTATAAACTTTATTATTAGTTTATTATAAACTAATTATTAAAATAAACTTATTAATATTATATTAGTTATTATTAATTAATTTATTAAATTAACTTATTTATTCTTTATAAATACTATTATTACTATTATTAAATTAGCTATTTTATTTTACTACAAAATTAAATATAAATTTAAATTACTAATTAGTATAATATTTAATAAAAATACTTTTTTTATAAGTAAGTTTTAATTAAAGTTATATTATTATATTAAAATTAAGTAAAAATATTTAATTACGTTTTATTTTAAAACTAACAATTAAATAAAGTATATAAACTAAATTATTAAAAGCTATTTTAAATACTTTATTAATTTAAAGCAAATAAACTGGCTATAACTATTAATATAAGCTTATTTTATTATAAATTTAGTTATTAATAATATTATAAATGTATTTCTTTTTAAAGCTTTATATAGCTATATATTTAAATTCCGTACTTTTATTAAAAATAATTTTACTTTAAAAAAGGTTTTAGAAATACAAAATTAAATTAATAAATTAAAAAAGCTTTGCTTTATATTATTAAAATAATAGTAAAAAGTCACCAAATTATATATAAAATATTATAATTTTAAATATATTTTTATAACTTTAAAAATAAAATAAATAATAGCTTTTTTTACTAAGAATTTTAAGTTTAAAAACTATAAACTAGTTTTTAAGTTTATTAAACCTTTTTAAATTTGAAGTAAAATTAGTTTATAAGTGTATTGCTTTATATTTCTAGCAAAATATAGTCAAATATATAATATTTTTCTAATATAACTACTAAAGCTTTAAAATACTAAATCAAAGCATTTACTACTTATATTAGTATTTAAAAACTTTTTTAAAGAATAAAAAATTAAAAATATAATAAAAAAGTAGGTTTTTTAAAAAGATTTTTACTATAAAATAAAGTAAAAAAGCTGGCCAACTAAATATAATTAATAAGAATTAGTTATTAACATTTTAATTAATAAAATAATTAATACTTTTAAGAAACGTTTTATAAAGCGTAAGTAAAAGTACATTAAAAATAGTTTAGTAAAAAAGTAATATATTTATATTATATTTAAGTTTAAAACTAAATTATAATTTATTATTTCTAATTATATATTTAATTTTAAAGTTTTATATTTAAATTTATATATAGTTACTTAATTTATTTTATATTATAAGTTATTTTTATATATAAATAGCTTAAATATTTTAAGTAGTACTTTAAATTACTTTATATATATTATATATTATAATAAAACGTATTTAAAACTATAATATACTATAATTAAAATAACTACTTATTAATTATATATATTATTACTTTATTTATTTATTATAGTTATAAACTATATATATTTTTTATTATTATTTTATTTTTAAATTTACTTATATTATTATTAGTTATATTTTTTAAATAACATTATATATTTAATTATTTTTACTATTTATATTTTAATTATTTTTACTACTTATATTTTAATTAAAAAAATATAAATAAAAAGCTAATATTGTAGTACTAATATAAAACGGAATAATGCTGTATTATTTACTTTAAAAAAGCAAATATATAATAAAAATTAAACTTATATTTTTAAATTTAAGTAAATTTATGCTTTACTATTAAGTTATATATAAACCCCTTTTAAAAAACCTTTTATTTAATTTTAAAAATATTTTTTTTTATTATACAATTGTAAATATAATTATAATAAGCTTAATTAACTGTATTATAGTTATTAAAAAAAATAATATAGTAATAAACTATATAGAAAAACTAGTATTAAAACGTTTAAAGCACAGTATAGTTTTATACTTATATAAAGTAATAGTATTATTATTTTATTATATTAAAATTAAACATTAAATAAAAAAAAATAGAAATACTAATAGTATTAGTAGTGAAAATAGAATTACTTGTTAAGCAAAGTAATAATAAGCAAAAACCAAATTTAATATAATAATTAAAATATTTTACTTATTTAATACTAATTTATTTATTATTTAACTATTTAAAAATAAGTTAACTATTTAATTATTTAATAAAGTAATATTATAATATTAAAATATAAAGTAAATTTTTTTATTAAAAATAATATATAGTAATACTATTTAACTTTAATAATTAATAGCTTAAATTATTATAATTTCTTTTTAACTTTTTTATTAAGCTTATTTAAGTTTTTAATATTTTTTAATACTTATAATAATTATTTTTAATATTATTATACTTTTTAAAAACCTAATTTTATTAAAATTATATATATTTTTTATTATAATACTATATTTTAAAATTATATTAGCTATAAATTTAAACTATATATAATAATTTAAAAAACTTTTATTAAAAGCTTATTAATAATTAATTTAATAATTTAAATATATTTAAAAGTTTAATTATTATTATATAAAGTTTAATATTTAGTTTTTATTAATAAGTAATATATTATATATATATTAGAAAATATTAGTTATTTTTTTAATATATTAAAGCTACAGCAAAAATATTTATAAATTTAATTTAATTATATATTAAATAATTATATTTTTTTAAGCATTATAAAATTTTAGTATTATTAATTTATAATATATTATAGTTATATATTATTAAAATATTAAATTAAAATATTAGTAAAAATATTATAAACTTTAAAAAGCTTATAAAAAAAATATATAACTTTTAGTTTTTAATTTAAATAGCTAGTTATAAACTAGTAATATTAAATTTATAAATTATATTATAATTATTAAAAAATATATAAATAAATATAAAAGCTATAAAAATGGAAAAAAGTGCATTACTAATTTAAATGCATTATTAACTTGTAAATAACATTATATAAAAAGCATTTATTATTTTTTAATTTTTAATATTTATAAAAACTATTATTTTATTAAATTTAAATTATATACTAAAAAATATAATATTATTATATTTTATATACTTTTTTATTTATTTTATAAATTTTAGCTTTTTAATATTAAATTTTTTAGTTTTTTAAAATATATATATATATATATAATTAATAAATTAACTTAAGTTTATATTATATATATTAAAAAAAATTTTTTTTTAATTATTTTATATTATATATAATACTTTAATAATTAAATAAAATGTTTATAATAGCTTAAAAACATTTAGTTTTAATTTATATTTAAAAATTTAATTAAAATACTTTTAAAGTTATTAAATATACTTTAAATTTAAAATTTATAAATATTATATAAAATATAAAATATTAAATTATAAACTTAATATATTAAAAATAAAGTTATATAATATTTAAATAGCTTTTTAATTAATATTTTAAATATAATTAATTTAATTATAAAAAGTATAAATATATTAAAATAATTAACTTTTAAAAAATAAATTATCAATTAAACTAATATTATTATAAAAAAAATTTAAATAAAAAAAGCATTTATTATATAATAAAATTAAAAATTAAAAACTAAAAAATCTATTAGTAATTAAAAAATTAAAAAAGTATAATTAAGTAATTATTATATAAAAAAAGGTATAATATATAAATAATATTATAAAACTTATATTAAAGGAATTGCTACAAACGTATAAGTTTTTGCTATAAACGCATAATTTTATAAATATATAATGTTTTAATTAGCTAAACTTTAAATTTGCCCCACAGTACTTATAGCGTTAACAAATCTACATTTTAAAATAATACACTTAATAAAAGCTTTAAAATATATTTATATTTATAATTTATAAAAAATAATATTATATATATAATAATATATACTAAGTTTATTATTAATATATATAATTTTAAATAATAATATTTTAATAAAATAATATAATTAAATTATAATAAACAAATATATTTAATAATAATTTAGCTATTCTAATTCTTATTAACTTTTTTATCTTTAAATATTAAGTTATAACCAATATTTATTAGCCTTTTTACTTATATTCCTTTTTACTTTAAATACTTTAAATTAACTATATATTTACTACTAAGTTATAAAACTACTTTTGCTTCTTTTAATATTACTATTCTAAATTATACTTTATTTAAGCTAAATTAAAGTTAATTTATTTTAGTTTTTTTATAATTAACTTTATTTATAAATTAATATTAGCTATTTTACACTTATTATTAATTAATTAACTAATAATTTACTTAATTTAATTATAAACTAATTAAAAATAAATTTTATAAAGGTTTTTAATTAATTATAAAATATAGTAGTAATTTTAAAATTATAAATTTATTAATATAGGTTTTCTAATAATAATTTTTATAATTACTAATATAAATAAATATTTAGCTTATTAAAACTACTTATATATACTAGTTTAGTATAAATATTATAATAATATAAAATTCTAAGCTTAATAAATATTAAATAATTATTAATATAATATTTAATATTTAAAAAAAAAAGGTTGTTTATAGTTAGTATTAACTTATAAGCAATATAATATTATATATTAATTAAGTTTAGCCCTTTTAAAAATATAATTATTTAAAGTGTATTTAAGTACTTTAAAAAAAAAAAATTTATTTATATTAATAAAAAACCTTATTTTAAATATAAGCTTATTTAAAGTTATACTTTTAATTAGTTATTATTTCTTTTATTACTTTAATAAAGCTATATAAATAACTTATATTATTTAAAAAGTAACTTTTAATATTATTATTATTTATTTTAATATTAAATATAATTTAAATACTAAAGTTTTAATATTTATAAATATAATAATATACTTACTATAGCTTAAAAAATATATATATTTTATATATATATTATAAAATAAAGTATTAATTATTAAACTTTATATAAAAATTAATTTATACTTTTTTATATTTAGCTTTTATTTTTATAAATAATACTTTTTTTTATATAATAAAAATACTTTAGTAAATATAAAGAATTTTATTATTATTATTAATAATAGTTTTTATAAGCTACTTATTTAAAGTATTTAATTCTATTAATACTTAATTAGTAAAAATAGGATTTTGACTTTTATTAGCAAATAAATTACTTTTATTAATAATAGAACTACTATTATTCTTTTAATTAAAAACCTATTTTTACTTAGTTTTAAATAAAATATTTAAATTAATATAATATATATAAAGCTATTATTATATAAAAAAAAAACTACTTATTTAATATAGCTTTTATTCCTGTATTATAATTAATAATAATAATATTAAATAAATATATTATATATTATATTATAAACTAATAAATACTTTTAATTAAAAATTAAAAGCCTTTTTATTTTTTATTATTAATTAAACTAAAAGTAGTATTAAAAATAATTTTTAAGTAAGTTTAATTAGTTATTTAAAACAATAAAAGTTTAAAATAATTAGTATTATATATATTATTAAAGCTAATAACTTTAAAAAATTAGTTTTATATTTAAATATAATAAAAAAATATTTAAATTAGTTTAATTAAATAATTAAAATTATTATTAACTTATTTAATTATATAAAAAATATTATTTTTATTAAAAAGCTTAATAAAAACTATAGTTAAGTTATACTTTATTAGTTTATTTTATTTAATAAAGTTTTATATATTATAAATATTTTTTTAAATAAAAACTAACTTTTTATATTATTATTTAATTATACTTTAAATATTTTAAACTTAAATACTAATATAATAATTAGTTAAATTAATAGTTTTTTTTAATTACTTTAATAAGCTTTTAATAAAATAAATAAATAAAAGGGTTTATATTTAAATTATAATTATATTAGTAATACTTTTAATTTTTATATTATTATAATAACTATTAATTCTTTTTTTTTATTTTAGTAACTAATAACTACTTATAACTAATTTTTTAAAACTTTTATTACTTAAGTTTTTAGCTTTTTATTAGTACTAACTTTTTATACTTATTATATTTAATAGTAAACTAAATTTACTAACTTTTTAATAAATATAAATAATATTTAGTAATACTAAAGCTATAATTTTTAGTAAATTAGTTAATATAGCTAAAAATTATATTAAGTATAAAAAATAGTTTATTTAGTATAAATATATTAAAAAAAATATTTATAATTTAATAAAATAAACTTATTTAAAATAAGTAAATTAAAAATTATTTTTAAAATAAAAAATAATATATAATTACTA
>MU281599.1:0-11152 GCA_022385595.1 Xylaria palmicola
CTAATAATTAAACTTTATATAAATAAAGTTATTACTTTTTTAAATAAGCTTTTTAAAAAATTAAATATAATAAAAATTAATAAACTTATTATATAAAGTGTTTTTAAATTTATTATATATAATTTAAAAATATATAATAAAAAATATATTTTTAAATTTTACTTTATATAAGAAATAAAAGAAAAAAATACTAAGTTATATAAAAAATTAAAATTAGTTATATAAAAGTATAATAATATTAAAAAAAATATAATTTTAATATAATTACTAATAATTTAATAAATAAGTTAATAGTTAATTTTAATTTTTAAATTTACTTTTATATAAAATTTTAAAATATTATACAAACTTTAAAATATTATTTAAATTTATATATAATTTATAAATAAATTATTATATAATATTTTTACTTATTTACTTTTAAAACTAAAAAATAAATATTTTTTAAAAACTATTTTATAAATTGTATAACTATTGTATAGCTTAGCTAAATTAAAGCTATATTAATTTAAAACTTATTATTAATATTATTAAAAAAAGCTTAAAATATAAGTTTTTATATATAACTTATATTTTTTATATATATATAATAGCTTAAATACTTTTAAAATTATAAAAATATAAACGAATAATATTTTAAGTTTTATAATACTAAGTTTTTTTATATAAAAAAAGGAAAAACTTTAATAAGTAAAATTTTATATAAAAGTAAAAAAAACTTTATTTTTTAATTATTTAATTAAGTTTAATAATAAAAAAATATTTTTATATAAAAATAATATTATTATAATTTAAAAAAGCTAAATAAAAAATTTAGTAAAAATTAACTTTTATATAAAAAAATTTATTTAAATTTATATTTTTTAATAAGCTTATAATATATATATTAATAATATATACTAATTAAAAGCTATATATAATTTTATTATAATAATATAAATATTTAAATTATAATTATATAATAGAAAAATAACTTATTTAAAGGCTTTATATTTATTTTTTTTGATTTTTATTATATAAAGCTATTTATTTTTATAAATAGCTTTTTTATAAATAATATAAATATAACTTTTTAATTTAGCTTTATTATTATATTAATAATAAAAACTTATATAAAAAACTTAATAAACTTTAATTTTAAAATCAAAAGTAATATTATATATTAAAATTTAAATAAATAAAAATATATTATATTAAGCGTTTTAATTAATAAGTTATATAATATAGTTAATAAATTTAATAATATTATTACTTTTTATATAATTTTTTAAAAAATTATAAAAATATTAAACTTATTTTTAATTTTTATTATATTATATTTAAATTTAAAATCTTTATATAACTATTTAGTAAAACTAAAAATAATATAAGAAAAAATACTAATTATTAATATTATATTGCTTTAAAAGTTATATAAAAAAAAAGATTTTTAAAGTATAATAAATTAATAATAAAAATAATTTAGTAAATATATTTATAAAACACGTTTTAAATTAAGTATTTAAAACTTTAGTTTTTATTAATAAGTTATTTATATAAATTAAAACACTTATTAAAAAACTGTAAAAAGCTATATATAATAGCTTATATAAATTGTATAATTGTTAAACGTAAATAGTATATATATATTTTTTCTTTTTTTTTAAAAAGTTAAATATATAATAATACTTAAAAAACGATATACTTTTATATAAACAATAGCTATTTTAAAAAGCTATTTATATAAAAAAAGTATTACTTTTTTTTTTTTATATATATAAGCTGTTAAATAATATATTATATACTTTTTTTATATTTATAGTTTTTTTTTTTAATAATATTCCTACAAAAAAATATTATAATTAAAAAGAAAAAAAAGCTAATATTGTAATATTAGCATTAATTATAACTAATATTATATATTTATATATAATACTTTTTCGTATTACTTTTTAGTTAAGCTGTAAGCTTAGTTATTTAAGCAATATAGCTAAGCAAAATTCTTTTTTTTTAAAACAATTTTGCGTACAAAAGTTTTACTTTTATATTTAAATAAATTAAAAATAAATTAAATAGTTTTTTGTATTTACGTTTTATTTATATACAATATCGTACCTTTTTAATTATACGACAATATTATATATTTAATATTATATATTGTTATAATAAAGCTTTGTACGAAATTCGTATACAAGTACGTTAATTTATTAAAAGTAATAAATATAGTTTATTAAAATATTATATTATATAAAAAAAAAGAAAAAGAAAAATTGTATAATAAAAAAGTAAAAAGTGCTTTTTTTAAGCTTTTTTTATATAAAAATAAAAAACTAATTTGTATTAAATTGCTTTGTACAAATTGTATTACAATTAATATAGTAATACTTTTATAACATTAAAAAAAATCTTTTTTAGTTGTAATTTATTTATTTCCTTATTGTACAATAGTATATATATAAATACATATTATATACGTAATATTAAATTATAAAACCGAATATAAAAAAACTTACTTTATATAATATATATAATTTATATAAAAAATAAAAGGTATATAAAGCTTAAATTAGCTATATTTAAATAATCTTTTTTTATATATTAAAAAGTTTTTATTAAAGCTTTTTAATACAAAAAAAAGGCTTCGTTTTTTTATTGTACAAAAAAAGCCTTTATTAAAGTCCTTTTATATAATAAAAAGTAATGCTTTTTTACTTTTTTAAAAAAGGAAAAAAAGTTTTTTTTTTGTATAAAAAAGCTTTTATTAAAGCTTTATATATAAAAAAACTAAAAAAAGTAATGCTTTTTATTTTTTTATTTAAAAAAAAAAAAGTAGTTTTTTTTATATACGAAAAAGCTTTTATAAAAAGCTTTATATATA
Source organism: Xylaria palmicola (assembly GCA_022385595.1). Lineage (NCBI taxonomy): Eukaryota > Fungi > Ascomycota > Sordariomycetes > Xylariales > Xylariaceae > Xylaria > Xylaria palmicola. The sequence continues at coordinate 2,858 of MU281599.1, forward strand.
AAAAAACTAAAATATATATATTATTAGTTATTATATATTAAAATATGTGCGAAAAAAAGTTAAATATTGTTTAACTAAATATACAATAATAATTATTAATAAAAGTACTATTTTACTTATTATACAACGAATAATTAATAGTTATTTAGTTATATATATAATAATAGTTATTAAAAAAAAAAGGAGAGTGTTGTTTAGCTATTTGTACAGCAGGTAATTAAGTTTTAATTATTAAACGAACTTTTATATAGTTCGTATAATTGAAATTAAAAGTAATACAATTACGTATTATTAATTAAACTTTCGTATAAAAGCTAAACTACAATACAAAAAAGTAATTAATTTTTTTTTCTTGTTAATTTATTATAAAAAAAACTAAAATACGATATAAAATATATAATTTATATAAAAGCTTATAATTAAAATATAATTAAGTTAAAATTCCGTTTTTATTTTTATTAATTTGTATTATAATTATATAAAAGCTTATAATTAAAATATAAATATAATATTAATTAGTATTATAATAAAGTTTTATACGAAATTTGTATATAAGTATATTAATTTATTAAAAGTAATGAATATAGTTTATTAAAATACTATATTATATAAAAAAAAAGAAAAAAAACAGTTGTACAATAAAAAAACGAGAAGTGCTTTTTTTAAACCTTTTTTATATAAAAATAAAAAACCAATTTGTATTAAATCGTTTCGTACGAATTGCGTTACAATTAAAATAGTAATACTTTTACGATAAATATAATATATTATAAATTACAACTATATATTTAAATAATAATTTTAAGTTTTACTGTATTGTTTATAATATAAACAGTATATTGGATTTTTTTTTTTATACGGCATTATTATTAATAAAAAAATATATAATTACAATATAAATATATAAAAATATAAAAAATAAACAATAAATTTATATAAATAATAAGTTTATATTATACGTAATATAATTTAAAATATATAATTTTACAATTTATTATTGAATTACTAATTAAAATACTATTTAAATTATTTAATAAATTATTAATATTTTAAAGTTAAAAACGGTATATAATTTAATTAAAACTTAAAAATAAATAAAATTTATTATAAATAAAATTATATAATATTAAAATAGTTTTTTATAACTTATTTTAAAAGTAATTAAATAAATTAATAAAAATATAACGTTATTTACAAGTTAATAATGCATTTAAATTAGTAATACACTTTTTTACACTTTTTATACGCAAATTTAAATAAATTAACTATAATATAAAAAAATTAATTAAATTAATTAGAATTATTTTTATTAAAAGTTTTTTCTTTTATTTAATAAATTTATATATTATATTTAAGTTTATTATAAATACTATATTACTTTAAATATATTTACGTTTTTTTTATTAAATAATTTATTTTATTTTTATTAACTAATTTAATTACTTTATTATTTTTAAATTTTTATAAAATTTAAGTTTTATTTATAATAAAAAGTTTTTTATATTATAGTTGTTTATTTTTTATTTTATAATATTTATTTAAAGGAATTGCTATAAACGTATAATTTTATAAATATATAATCTTTTAATTAGCTTAAAAAATAAATATTAATATATATTGCTGTTTTTATATACTTTATATATTCAATATATATATATACTTATTTATTTTTTTTATTTTAATTAATGCTTTTTTTTTAAAACAAACTTTTTGTATTATTATTTATAACTATATTACATTTATTATTATTAATATATTTAACATATTTATTTTTAAGTACATTATATTATTAATTAATAATATTTATTATTATTGCTTATTATATTATTTTTTTTTAAGTTTTAAAATACTTATAAGTAAGTTTTTACTTTAAATAATACTTTATATTGTTAAAAAAAACAATAAATATTTTAATTACTTGCTTTTCGTATACTTTTTTTACATTACTAATTGTTTTTAAACTGCTAACCTTTTTAAATAATTATATTTTTAAAATTTAGCTAATTTTTATAAACTTTTTCTACTTATAATAATAATTATATTAGTATAGCTATATTTTATAATATTAATAATAATAATACTTTTAATAATATTTTTGCTTTATACCCTTATGTTTTTAGCTTTATTCTTTATTCTTATAAATAAGAAAGGCTTAATATACTAATTTAAAAAATGCGAAATAATTATAAGATTTATTTTATAAATAATTTTACATAGCTGTATTAGTAGAACTAAATATATATACTAATTCCCGGCTTTAAAAGTAAATTTATTAAAGGCTTTTAAAAGTTGTAATTAGCTCGGTTATTATATATACTAATATTATTAACTATTATTTAAATAAAATTTAAATTAGTTTTATAATTAATTTAAAATATTATAAGAAAAAGCTAGTAATTTAATTAAAAACTCTTTAAATTATATAAATATATATATTAATAATAAAAAAAATAAAAGTATTTACTATTAAATTTAAATAAATATAATAATTTACTTTTTTTATATTTGCTACTTTAAAAATCTTAGCTTTAGTTATTTATACTACGTTTAATTAAATATACTTTATTTTTACTAATATTGTTTTAATAAATATTATTTATATATTTTTTACTATTTTATTTAAATACTTTATTACTTATATACTTATTACTATTTTAACTAAATATTTTATTAACTAGTAATTATATATTATTTTTTATTTTAAAAATAATTTTTAATTTACTTATTTTAAATAAGTTTATTTTATAAAATTATAAATATTTCTTTTAATTTACTTATATTAAATAAACTATTTTTTATATTTAATATAATTTTTAGTTATATTAATTAATTTATTAAAAATTATAGTTTTAATATTACTAAATAATGTGTTTTATTAATATGTGGACATTATTAATATATAAACACTTTTTTAGCATTTTTTCCAATTGTATATTAAAAACTCAACTATAATACAATTAAATTAATTTAAATTAATCGGAATTCTTTTTATTAAATATTTTTATATTTATTATATAAGTTTTTATATTATAATTAATTATATTATAAATACTATATTAATACGTATATATAAGCACTTTTATTTAATAATTATTATATTTATTATTTTTTTTATTTACTAACTTACTATTTTTTTTAAAAATTTATAAATTTATTTTATTTTTTAAAATAAGTATTTTTTTAGCTTATAAACATTTATTTTTAGTTTTATAATATTTATTAAAAATATAGTTAGTTTTTTTAAGTTTACTTATTTAATTTATTATTAATATATATTTATATATTAATTAATATATAGCTTTTAATAATAAATTAATAATATTAATAATTTTAATTAGTAAGTTATTTTAATATTTTTAAATATAAGTTTTAAAATATATTATTTTTATAATAGCGTTTTTAATATTAATAAGTATTATTAAAAATATAAAAGTTAAAAGTAATTATAAAAATAATAATAGTATTAAAGTAATTAAATTAACTTTAAATTTTAAAATAATAATATTTAAATTAAATAAAATAAAATTAGTAGTTTTAAATTTTAAAGTAATATTTTTAAGTATAATTATATTTATATATACTATAAAAAATACTAATAAAAAGTTTTTTTTAAAAATATAAAATATATTTACTTTTATAAAATTACTAATTTTAATATTATATACTTTTTTTAATAAACTAAAATATATTATATTTAAAAACTAAAGTTTATAAAAAAAATAAGTAAATATTAGTTTAATAAAAATATTATTTTATTTATAATAATTTTTAAATTTTTTTAAATAATAGTTTTTATAATTATTAAATATAAAAAAATATTTTATACTTTTTAAATATAGTTAAATATACTTATTAAAATATTTAATTTATTTTAAATTAAAGTTATTATTAATATAACTGTTATTTAAAACTGTAATTTATTATTTATATAATAAAAAGCTATTATAATATTAAAATATAAAATAAGTTTTTTTTTTTAAAATAATAAAAAGTAATATTATTTAACTTTAGAAATTAATTAAATAAATAACTATAAATTAATTTTAATTGCTTTATTAAGCTTACTTAAGCTTATTTTACTTTTTAAAAATAATTGTAACTATATTAGTTATAATTATACTTATTATAAACTTTATTTTATTAAAATTATAAATATTTTCTTTTATAATACTTTTATATATTATAATTACTTTTATATATTAAAAGTATATATTATATATATTAAAATTTTTATAAAAAACTTAATTATAATTAATTTAATAGTTTAATTATATTTTAATAACTAATATATAGTTTATAAAACGTATTATTTAGTATTTTTTAATTAATATAACGTACTACACGGGTTAGCTGCGTATACGGGTTAGCTGCGCACTTTTTTGGACTTTTGTACACAGAATCAAAATAACTTAACTATAATATAAAAAATTAATTCGTATTATTCGAATTCGTTTTTACTAAATATTTCTACCTTATTTTAATATATATGCGCATTATATCCGGGTTTACTACAAATTTTATAGTATTTTTTTCATATAGTACTACTTTTTATATAACAACTATTTATTTATACTTCTTTAATTATTTATTTTTTAATAGCTTTTTTAGCCTTTTAATTTTAACTTTTTTATATAATAAATAATTCTTTAACTTATAAACGTTTGTTTTTTATATAGCAATATTAGTTTAGCTTATAGTTTGTTTTATAAAGCTTAGCTACTTTAATTTATAGTAGTACAATTTAGTACTTTAATATACTTATTTTTTTTATAATTAAATTAATTATACTTAAAATAATTATTAGAAAGCTATTCTAATACTATATAACTTTATTTTTAATAAATAAAGCTTATTATTCAGTGTTTTTTTTATTATATAGGGTTTTTAACTTTTAATTGCTAAGTTTTATACAAAGCTTATAAAATAATCCTAATAATGTTTTAATAGGTTTTTTTATTATAAGTTAAGAAATAATATATTTTAGGTTATATAAAATAAAGCTAGTACTTTTAAACCTTTTTTAAATGTTGCTTTTAGTTATTAAAGCTTTAAATACTTAGTAAAATGCATTAAAAAAGCTAATTTTATTAATATATATAATATTTAATTATATAAATTTATTTATTGCTTTACTATATATTTATTTTAAAAAGCTAAAACAACTAATATTAAAAAGCTAAAGCTTATATAATAAATATATAAGTATATAAAGTATAATAATTTTATAATTTTTAATATAGGTTTTAAAATTAACTAAGTAATAGCTTTTATAACTATTTAAAATTAGAAAGCAGTAAATACCTTTTGTATAACAAGTTATATATTAATTAAAATATTTTATTTAATTTAAACTTTTTTTGTTTATAGTTTAGCTATTAATTATAGTAGTAATCCTTTATTTATATAGTAAATTAGTATTAGAATATTAAAATAATAAATAAATAAGCTTTATTAAAATAATATATAGTAATATTGTATATTTATATAAAAAAACAGCTTAAATAACTATTAATTATTTTTAATTGCTTTATTGTACAAATTTTAGTTTTTTACATTAGTTAAATAATATAATAACTATTTTAAATAATATTTTGTTTATTATAAAGCTTATTTTATTAAAGTTATAAATATTTTCTTTTAAAATACTATAAGTAATAATTATATTTTATATAAAGGTAAATTATATTTAGTATATATTAGGATTTTTATATAAAACTTTTTAGTAATTAATTTAATAATTAAAGCATATATAAATTTTAAATTATTGCTATATAAAAGTTAAAGCCTAATTAATACTAACTAAAAACGTATTATATATTTATAATAGTAAATTAGTTATATTTTTAATATTAACTAACTTTAGTAAAAATGCTTATATATTTAAATTAAAAATATATTATAAAATTAATTCCTTTTTATATTTTGTTAATTAATATAAAAATAAATATATTGTACTTTATAATACAATTTTGTAGCATTATATATAAAAAGTAAATTTAAAAATATTGTACATTTTTATAGCACTTTAAATAAAAAGTTTTTAGTTTTGCTATAAAGCTTGTAATATAAACTATATATTATTTTTTTTATATAAGTTAAATATATTTAGTTGTTAAAAAATGTAAAAAAAATAAAAGTACGTATAAAAATCTAAGTTAATGCGCAGCTAACTCGTGTGCGTAGCTAACCTGTATAATACGTTAACTTTATATTTAATTTGTAATTAATTAGCTATATTTTGAATATAAAATATTTAAAATAAAAATAATTATAAATTAAAATTAAATATAAATAAAATAATTATTTACTTTTTTTATTTAATAAAATTTAACTTTATAAATTATATTTTATATTTTAATATAATATTATAAATTTGGTAATAAAAAGTTATTTATAAAATATAATATATTTTTATAAGCTTTATAATATAAAACTAAAAGTTTTATTAAAAATAATAAATAATAATAAGTAATTTAGTTTTTTTTAATATATTTTTTATTATTATAAATTAAAAAAATTAATTTAAAAGTTAAAAAAGTTAAAAAGTTAAAAAAAGTATTTATATATTAATAATATTTATATATTAATATATTAATAAGTTTAAATAATATAATTAAGTATTTAAATAACTTGTATAATATTTTAAATATTATTTTTTATTTATTATTTAAAGTAATTTATATTTAATAATATATATTTAATAAATTTAATATTATAAATTTTTTTACTTTTTATAATTAATTTTATAAATTATTAATTTATAATAAAAGTTTTATAAACTTTTTTATTTTAAAGTTTATATTTTAATAATTTATTACTAATTTTTATTTAACTTTTTTATTTTTATTTAAGTTTTTAAATATTTATAAAACTAATAATTTAGTTAAAAATATTAAAAATTATATATATTTTTTTATTAAATTTTTATTAAAATACTTATATAATTTTTATAATTATTTTTAATTTATATATAATAATAAATAATATTATAATTTTTATTTTTTAATTAATAATATTTAATAGTTTTATTTACTATATTTTAATAATTTTGTTTTAATATTATATTTTTTTTAAAATAAATTACAGAATTTTATATATTTTAAAAATATTTTATTTTAAATTAATAGTTTTAACTTTAATATATAAACTAATAAATATATAATTATTTTTATTTTTTTTATAAATATATTTTAAAACTTTTTTTAAGTTTTATAGTTTTTATTACTTTTTTTTAATATATTTTATTAAAGTTAGCTTATTTTTTAATTTATTTTAAAATTACTTTTTTATAATTAAAGTATTTTTAAAATTATATTATAATTTAATATTTTTATAATATTAAATTTAAGTTTTTTTTTATATTTTTAAATATTAAAAAAAAGTTTTATAGTTTTTTTTTTAATAATTTTATAATTATAAAAAATTAAACTTTTATTAATAATTTAAAATAAATAAAGTATTATTTTTAAGTTTATTAATATATTTAATTTATTAATAATTTTTAAAGCAATAAAGCTTATTAAAACTTTTATATTTATAAATACTTTTAATATTATATTTTAATATTATAAATTTATATTAATATATATTAATATTTTTATTTTTATAATATTTAAAACTTTTATAATATTTTAAATTAATTATTATTTTATTATAATTATTTTTTATTATTTTTTAATTATATTGAAACTTATATTTTATTTTTATATTTTTAATATTTAATTTATTAAATTTAATTTATTATTTACTTTTTAATTAAATTATTTTTTTTAATTAAAACTTTTATTTAATATATTATTTCTTTTTTTAAAAACATTAATTACTTTTTTTATAAATATTAATTTTATATTAATATTTTATATTTATAATTTTAGTATTATATTTTTAAAATTTTATTATTTATATATTTAATTAAAAAATTTAAATTTTATTTAAAAATTATATTTTAATTTTAAAAAACTAATATTAAATAACTTATTTTATTTTATTAATATAGCTTTATAAATAATTATTAATTTATTTTTTATAAAAACTATATATTTATAAATTTTTTATTTATATATTATATATATTAATATATTATATATAAAACTTATAAAAATTTTTAATATTTTTTATATTTTAATTTTAAAATGTTTTTTTTTACTATATATATATTATTATATATTTAATTTTTTATTATAAGTTTTATATTTTATATTTAGTTTTTAAAAGTATTTATTTTTATATTAACTATTAAATTTATTTTATAATTATTTAATATTAAATTAATTTAATATTTAATTTTAAAATATA
>MU281600.1:0-11071 GCA_022385595.1 Xylaria palmicola
TTATAATTTAATTATTTTAAATTAATTTATATATTAAATTAATATAATAATTAGTATTATTAGTTTTTTTATTTTTTTTATTTTATTTTAATTTTAATTTTTAATTTTTTATTTTTTAATTTTTTACTTTTTAAATTTTTATTTTTTTATAAATAAATAAAAATATTCCTTTTAGAATTAATTTTTTATAAGGTTTTTAAAACCTAACTGTTTTTAACCCAGCCCAACCTAACCTATCTTAACCCAACCCAATTGGCCTTGGCAACCTATGGGGGCCCATGGGGGCCCATGGGTCCTTGGGTTCTTGGCAATGGGTTGGGCCTTGAAACCCTAGAACGGCGTGATGGCGACGGGACGGGCAGCGAGGGCGGGAATGCTATAAAACGCATACCGGCGTTCTGGGGAAGGAATTTTCTTCTTGGACTAGTTGGATGATGCGTTCCTCACGTTCCCCCCTTCTGTGGGTGCGCCCCGGGGGCTCCCTTTTGCGCATGCTGTATCCTGCGCAGGCTGGAGTGCAGCGCGCCGCTTTTCCCTGGGCAGTTTTGTCGCCGGGGCCTACATTGTTTCCCCGTAGTTAGCTAGCTGTAACCGGTTGCGTGCCGGTCACGTGCCGGTCACGTCGAACAGGGATACATGGCGCCTGCGCCGGGTCCCCTCGCAATTGAACGCCTTAACATAATATGTATATCGCAGCTATATTTTCCGATCTGGTGGCTGGTGGCACACCGGGAGCGACAGCTTCTAAGAAAAAAGGGTATTATACGAGGGGCTATAACAATTCCGGAGGTTTCGCGGCAAATCCTATCTGTTACAACGGGCATATTGCAAGTGCTATACAGTAAATTCTGGAGATACACATTAATATTAAGGTGGTTGACGGCAGCCGGAATGCTAGCTGTCTTCCTTTCCTATCCACTAAACTGGCTATTGTGCAGTCTTTCAAGAACCCAATCACGGGCCATCTCTTTCCGGTTAGCCAGTTGCACCGACCAACAGACAAGCAGCAGGAGAAGCAGACTGTCCATTCGTTTGCTGTGCTCTTATCGAATGCTGTTGCCAGGCATATCTCGATGGTTGGCTGGTCTGGCCTGTGTGTTGGTGCAGGGAAAGATACACACAGTCAACCCGGCTAACAGTCCCACGCGGCTCTGGTTACTCGCTGTGACTCATTTTTTTCACATGTGTAGAAAATAGGCAAACAGATCAGAGACGTGCAGATGCTTTGCATGCCACATCTACTTGCTGTTGGGTGCTTCTGCAAGACACAGGCCAGCGTCTGCCCAATTGGGTGGGCGCTCGCATAGCGGAGCATCACACGCCAATTGCTGCCTGCGGTTTGTCGGCAACTATTGGACGGTTAGATTAACTATCACGTATATATGGGTTTTGAAAGAAGAAGGCTCACGTATACACTAGGTCAGGTAATCTCTTTTATATATAAATCAGGGGTACAACCCCCTTTATTTAGATCTCTTCTTTTAAAAGATTATTTAAATATATAATTAATAAATCTATTTAATTAAAAAAAGCACTAGTTTATTCTTTTATATAATTTCTTACTATATTTTTATAAAAGTTATAAGCTTGATTTACTTTTAAAACTAATACTTTTTTTAAACCTAATTAGTTTTAATTTATTTAAACATACTATTTAAAATTTTCCTTTTTTTTATAACTTATTATTAAATTATATATAATTTTTTATTTACTTATTACTTTATTTACTATATATAATAACAATTTTATAAAAAAAATTAAAAAAAATACTATTTTTTATAATTAGTATAACTATTTAAACTAATATAATACTTTAAAGTTTTATTTTAAGTTTTATAATATATAATATTTAATTAACTTAAAAAAACCTAATATTTTGTTTAATTTAAACTATATATTTCTAATTTTTATTTAAAATACTATTAAAAATATAATTTAAAATAAATATAAAATATAATATTAAAAGTATTTTAATTATTAATTAAATTAATTAGTAATTAAATATAAAAAGTAATTTATTATTTTTATAATTAATTTTATAAATATAGAAATTAAAAATAAACTTACTAATAAAATTTGTTTTTTTATTATAATTATTTAAAAGTAAATTTCCTAATTAAACTAATATATAATAATTTTTAACTAAATTACTATTATAATTAATAAAATAATTTTAAATTTTTTAATTATTTAGTTTATTTTATAAAGTATAATTAATTTTTAATAATTAATTAAAGCTATTTAAAACATTATAACTTTTATATTATTAATTATTTAAATAATTATTTAGTAAAAATATTATAATACTTTTTTTAAAGTATTATAAAAAAGCGTAAAACTAAAAGTTTAATATTTAATATAATATAAAGCTTTTTTAAAAATTAAAGTACTTAATTTAATTAAAATTAAAAAAGTACTTATAATTAAAAACTTTTTAAAAGTAATTTAAACTAAAATAATTTTAAATTAAACTTATTAATAGTTTAATAATTTTATAAAAAATAAATAGTTAAAATATTTTATAATTTCTTTAAAATAATATAATAAAAATTTTTTAAATATAATTTATAAAGAACTTTTAAAAAGTAAATATATAAAAGGTACGCTTTTTATAACTTTTAATAATAAAACTACTAATTAGTTTAATAACTTTTTAAACAATTATAATAAATTAATTAAATTAAAAAAATTAGTTAAATTAAATGATTAATATTTTTGTTTTTTTAATTTAAATAAAATATATATTTAGTTTTTATATACTTATAAGTATTTATAAATAGTTATTATTAAATTATTAAAAAAAAAAGTAATAAAAATATTTATTTAAAAAATTAAATTTATTAAAACGTACTAAAGCAATATTTATTAAAAGAATATATAAAATAAAATTAAAAACTAAAAATAAAAAGTAAAACTATAAAATTAGCTTTTTAGTTAATTACTTTAATAAAAATAACCTAATTTTAATTTAGTATATATAGTAATTAATTATATTTTCTTTTTAAATATAAATTAAAGCTTAAAAATATATATTATTTTTAAATATAAAATTTATTTACTTTATATAAGTATTATATTTAATAACTATAAAGCTTTATATATAATTAATACTAAGAATTTTTTAATACTTAGTTTTTTAAAGTATATATAAAATAAAAATATTATAAAAGCCAGCATTACTACTTTTTTTATATTTAATAAAAGTAAAAAAATTATCCGTAATGTTTTTAATAGCTTAAAAAAACTAAATACTATTAATTTTACTTTAAAAAACATAGCTTTAATAAAAAGCTTTTATATAAATATAGTTTTAAAAGCTTAATTAAATAAAAAAAGGATTTAGTATTGCAATTTAAACTACTTTTTATACTATAAAATACTTTTTTTAAATATAATAATTAAATAGTTATTTAAACATTATAATTTAGTTTTTTTTAAATATAATTTTATTTTTATTTATTTAAATAACTAACTTATAAATACTTTTATAATAGTACTTTAAATAATTTTACTAAGTATTACAAGTTTAATTATAAACTTTTTATATTACTTATAAAAACCTTTTATAAATTCTTTAAAAGATTATAAAGGATTTAAAAACCTATAAAAAAAAAAATTAAAGTATTTAAAACTATGTTTATTAAAAATACTAATTTACTAAGTTAAAAAAGTAAAAATTAAAAAAATAAAATAAATTAAATATAAAATATATATAAAAATATATATTTTATATATAATTTTTAAAAAACTATTAGAAAAGTATATAATACGCTTTTTTTAATATATTAACTAAAATTTTTTTAATTACTTTAAAAGGTTTAGCAAAACGTATTAATTACTTATAATTAAAAATAAATATAGTAATATAATTTATATTTTTATTTTAATTTAAAAAACTAGCTTTTAAGTATTTAAATATTTAAAATACTTTAAACACTAAGTAATACGTTATTTTAAGCTTCTTATTTATATTATATATAGTAATAATAAAAAAGCTATAATTTATAATTTTAGTTTTACTTTTTTTTAAATTTAAGTTTAAAAAAAAGGAATTATATTAAAGCTTTTTTTAAGTTATATTAAAAAGCTTATAAAAAAAAAAAGCAAATAAATTAAAAAATAGTTAATTAATTATTAAAAATGCTTAAAAAAGCTAATTTTCTTAAAAAACTTTAAATTAAAACAGTTTATATAATTATATAACTATATAATAAAGGCTTTTTAAAAGTATACGATTTTTATGCTTTATTAAATATACTTATTATTTAGTTTAAACAATACTACTAATAATATTTATTTAAGTAAATAATTAGTATTACAATTAATTTTAAACTTAATTAAAATATAGTTAAAATATATAATTATAAAGCCTATTTTATAAAAAAAAATAAGCTTATTAATTAAAATTAGTAAGCTTATAAAGTTAATTAATAAGCTTATATTAAATACTTAATAAAGTATAAAACTACTAATTTATATTAAATATAAATCTTTTAACTAAATAAAGTAATTATAATTTATAATGTTTATTTTAATAAAAATTTCTTTTATTTTAAAGATTTTAAAAAATAAGCTTAGCTAATTAATTAAAATTTTATTTAAAAAATTATAGTAATTAAAGCTTTATTTAAAAATATAAAAAAAATAATTAATATTTAAAATTTAAAGCTACTAACTGCTTATAAAAAAAAATACTAATATTTTTAATAAAATTAAAAGTAATTTTACTTTAATAAACGAATTTTTTAATAATTAATTAAAAAATTATAAGTTAAAAGTAAAACTATTAAATAAGTAAGTTAAAAAAAGCCAAAATACTTATTATAATTAGTACAAATTTGTAATTCCTTTTAAAACTTTTAAATTAGTTTAATAACCCGGTAAATAAAAAAAATAACTTAGTACTTTATAAAACCTTTAAAAAAATCTTATATAAATTATTTTTAGTTTTAACAATTTTTAAAACTTTTAAAAAAATTTTATAAAAACTTTTAATTTAATACTAAGCTTTTAAAAAAATTTTATAAAGATTTTTAATTTAATATTAAACTTTTAAAAAAGTTTTATAAAGACTTTTAATTTAATAAATATATTAGTATAAAACTCCTAAAAAAATCTTATATAAACTTTTAGTTTAACTATATATATTAATAATAATCCTTAATTTTTTTAAGAAATATAATTTAAAAAATAAAAAGCAACTAAAAATTTATTAATAAAAAAAAACCTAGTTAAAAATACTATAATAATAAGCAAGTATTCGGTTTAATAACAATATAATTAAAAAATTATATAATAAGTTATAAAAATAAACTAGCGCTTTAAAAAAAAGCCTTTTAAAAAATATATAAGTTTATTTTTTATATTATTTAATTTTAATAAAAAAAAGTTAAAACTTTTAATTCTTTAAAATTATAACTAATATAACTTTATTTTAATTTTTATACTTAATTAATTAAAAGCTATTTTAAAGCTATATTAAAATTATAAAATACTATATATAGTAATTATAGCTATAATAAACTAACGTTATATAAAACATATTAGTATTACTTTTTAATAATTTAAAATTTATTAAAATAATTTTTTAAAGCTAGTTTTAAAAATATAACACAATTTAGCCAAATATTTATTAAGTAATTTATTTAAGCAAAACGCCGCTTAAAAAATTAAATATTTAAAAAAACTAAAAGCTTTTAAACTAATACTATATAACAAAGCTATATTTAAGCTACTTTTATTAATATAAGTATTTATATATAAATTTAATAAAAAAGGATTTTTTAATATATATAAATTATAATTTATAATAAAAATAATTTTTAATTTATAAAGTTAATTACTTTAATATATATAATAACTTTTATAACTAAAAACTTTAGAATTTTAATAATAATAATTACTTAATTTAATTTAGAAATTAAATAGTTTAATATAATTAATGTATTTTTAAAAGCTTTTAAAAATAATTAAAAACTAATAATATATAAACTTTTAAATAATTATAAATAGGAAAATAAAGTAGCTTTTTTAAAAAAAGTATTATATAATTTAAAAAACTTCCTTTTTTTATAATATAATAAGTTTATAAGCATATTAAAAAAATATAACTTAATTACTTTTTTTAAAAAACTTTATTTATTTTATAAAAAAAATTATAAAATATATATAATATTTTATATAAATAACTTTTTAATACTATATTATAAAAAATATAAAAAGCTAAGCATTTAGTTAATTAAAGTAATTAAAAAAGCTTATAAAATTAAATTTTAAAGTTTAATTAATTAGTTTTTAAAAATTAAAGTAATTAAAAACTATATAAAACAAATAATTACTTTAATTTATAATTAGTATATTAAAAAAATTATATAATAATTTAATATTACTAATAAAAACTAAATTTTAATTATTTTTTTACTAATTAAAAAAATTTTTATATATAAAAAAACTGCTATAAAAACTTATATTAAATTATTTTAAAAGCTTATTAAGTTAATTTTTTATATTACAATTATAATTAAATTAAATACAACGTTTATAACGTTTTAATTATTAAAATACTTTATTAACCTTAGTTTTAATTATATTAAAATTGCTTTTTAAGTAATTTATTACTTATATTATAAGTAATTCTTTAATATTATATATAAAAGTAAAAAATATAACATATAAATGCTTTTAATTATAAAAAATGCTTTTTTTATAAATAACTAGCTTATAAAGCAATTATTATATAAGTATATTATATTTTTATTTAAAAGTATAATTTTTTAAAAAGCTATATATTAAAATATAATATTTACTTTAATTACTAAAGCTAAAATTAATACTTTTAGCTTTATAAATAAAAAAATAATAGTATTAAAAAAGCTTTTTATAAATATTAAGTTAAAACTTAGTTAAAACTAAATAATTTATTCGAATAATATTTAAATAATTTGCTTTATAGTTAGTAAAAACTAAAGAATTAATATTTAGTTATATTATATAAATATTAAAAATATATAACTTAAATAAAAGTATTTTAAAAGCTTATTTAAAGTAATTTATTTATTTACTAATTAAATACTTATTAATAGCCTTATAAAAAACCTATTATAAGTATAATTTAAACATTTTTATATTTTTATTAATTTATAAAACATAAATTATATTACTAATAAAAAAGCATATAAAAAGGGTTTTTTTAATTTTAAGTATATTAGTTTGTAAAAAAAAGCTATTTAAAAACTTTTAGTTTAAAACTTAAAAAAGTATATATTAAACTCCTTTTATATAAAAGCGGTAAACTTGTAAATAATAGTTTGTATAATTTCCGCATATTATATTATAATAAACGTATTATATACATTTTAAATAAAAAGCTTAGTAATTTTAATAAAAGGATTATTAGCTTTACTAAGCGTAGTAGTACTAGTAATAATAATAGTACTTATAGTAATATAAGTACTAGTATTTAAGCTACTTATTCCTTTTTTTACTATTAGTTTCCTAATTTTTATTATTATATAAAACTACTTTTTTGTAAAACAAAAAAGTACGCGAATTATTATATAAAGCTAGCCAAGCTTTTAAATTATAAGTATAAGTTAATATATAAATTATAAAGCTTAATTAAAAAAAAGTATATAAGTTATACTTATTAGCTAGCATTAGCCTTTATAGCTTTAATAAACTAAAAAGCTATTAGTAAAACGTGTATTAACTTATATAATTAAATTAATATAAAGTTTGTTAATTTTTTAAATTAAAACGCTTATATATATAAAAATATATATATACTTAAAAGTATAATACTAGTATTAAACGCTGCGCATACTTATTATATTATAATAAACGTTATTTAAACTACTTATTATTACTAAATTAATATACTTTAAATAAAACAACTTATAATACGTATTATATATAAGGCGTAAATAGCTTAATATTATTAGTTTTTTTTTTTCCTTTTTTTCCTTCCTTTTTTTTATACTTATATTATTATTATTAAGCTTTTTATTATTAGTAATATACTTACTAATACAAATAATAATTTTTTTAAAAGTAGTAAAAAAAGTAAAAGCAATATTAGTATTAATATTAGTATTAATATTAATATTAGCATTAAATAGTTAAAAAAAAGCTATTTACTTAAAAGTAAATTAAAGCTTATTATTAAAAAAAAAACTTAATATAAGTTTATTTAACTTTTTACAAAACTAAATAATATATTTACAAACTATTTTTATAATAGTAATTTAAATAGCTTTTATTTATTACTAAACTTTTTTACTACTTATTATATAACTTTTATATTATTATTAGCTTTTTATTTACTTATAGTTATTTAGTATAACTAATTACTTATAAGTGGAAGCGGGTATTACAAATAAAAAAAAGCGAAATACAACTTTTTTTTTTAATACGCTTTTAGTAACGTTAACACTTATAAATAAGCTAAAGTTATTATTAGTACTAATTAAAAGTTAGTTTTTCTAAATACAAATTAGTAAATTTTATTTACAAAATACGTAATTTTTTTAAAATTACTTATAAAAATAATATAATTATTAATTAATTATTATATAATAAAACTTAAATTAATATAATTATTTATATATAAATAAAAGCTTTTAAAAAGTTATTTATAAAATTGTTTTAGTTATTAAAAAAAAAAAAGAAAAGAAAAAAAGTTAATAAATCCGAAAGTTTAACTATATAAAAAAGCAAAAGCATAAGTAATTGCAATATTTTACTTAATTAAAACTACGTTTAAAAGTATATTAATAAAAATATATTAAATATATAATTATTACTTTTTTATTTATTTATATATATAATTATTTAGCTTTATAACTATAAATAATAATAAAACTAAAAAGTATATTACGTATATATAAGTTTTAAAAAAAGAAGGCTTATATATATATTAAGTTAAATGATTTTTTTTATATATAAATTAAAAGTGCAACTTTTTTTATTTAAATTTCTCCTTTTAAAAAATTATTTAAATATATAATTAACAAATTTATTTAGTTAAAAAAAGCACTAGTTTATTTTTCCACGTGATTTTTTGCTATACCTCCGCAAAATTAACTAATGCTGCTTAGCACTAGTAATTTCTTAGTTAATATGACATTTTTATATGAACCTTATATTTTTACGTGAACCTTATATTTTTACGTGAACCTTATATTTTTACGTGAACCTTATATTTTTACGTGAACCTTATATTTTTACGTGAACCTTATATTCGTAGCAAAGGACGTTGATATTCGATTTGAACTCTGCTTAACGATCCTTTTCTTTGCCTTCCTAGAACACGTTGGTTTCTCTTTCCTGCTGTCGCCTCCCTCTCTATTCTCCCATAACACTGTTTGTTGGTGCTTCAAGTTGCGAGACGAGTGGCGCCTCTGACCGGCTCCAAATCAAGTTATTATTGTTCGAACACCACCCCTTTCCAAACCAATGTGTCATTATTTCGAAGTCAAGGTGAAATACGATGGCTGCGGGGCGGACCCAAAACATATCGTCCCAACGACAAAATGGGATCGATGTGATGAAGCCAAGAAAACAGGCTATACATGCGTTGATGCGACGCCAGCTAAAGGGACAAACGGCCAGGCGATCCAGATGGCGTCAACGCGGTCACCCGGGAATTGCCCGCGCTGTTTGTCGTGAAGTGATGCCTTTGTAGGTTTACTGTTCTTGTAACTAATGAATCCGTGCTGACGGCCTTCGGCCGAATAAAAGGAAAGTCGCGGCAACTATGGCGATGGTGACGAGGATCGACATCTTGGCAATTCCTCCATGAGGGTTGGGGGGGATAAGGGCCTTGCTTTCTTGTGCTGCTTCATATCAACATGTTGTCCCTCTTCAACCAGATTTAGGGAAAAATATACCTTGTAGATCATTAACAACTGTCTCGGCTCCACAATAGTGACCTTCCCAGCATTTCTTGATTACGGTCCCGATTGCTTGCAGCGAATTAGTCTCAGGGAATTCGCCTTTCACATACCGAGCACGAATCTCTGTCTCATTCAACCCTTCGTAAGGAGCGTGCCGAGTCAAGATTTCGTAGAGCACACTGCCGAACGCGAATAGGTCAGCTCGGACAGACAAAAGAGGTCCAGGGAATTCGTGACTCTCTGTCACCACGACTAGCAGCGGGGAACCGTCTATTGACGACCCAGCAAAGTCAGCCAGTTTCGCGTTGAGGTTCTCATCCAGAAATATGTTTGCACATGTTAAATCCCCATGGATGACACAGGCCTGGTGAATAAAGTTGATCGCCTTTGCAACTTGTATGGCCCAACGTAGTCGTTGTGGGAAATCAACGTCGTGCACTTCGTTATACGACCGGAGATTATGATTAGAAGCGAACTCTAGGCGAATCCCCGACTCGAAGGTCCCGTTATAAGACAGAATTCCTTTATGACCTCCGCGTTCGGCAAATCGTTCGTAAACCTGCCGTTCCCTCGATATTCGGCGTGCGCACTCTTCGTTCCGGGAATCAAAAGGTGTTTTAATAACAGTCTTGGAGGATTTGTCGAGGACGACTAGACCGGTAGTCCCCCAGCCGACAACATCGCTTAATCCAAACCCCGATGGATATTGAATCTCGTCGTCTGTCGTGGACAGCGGCATCGAAACTTTGGAGAGTGTCCAATTTCGTTGGCGTGAGAGTCTGGTTCTTTACTTGAATGATGAGCGGCTCCAACAAAAGTGAGGTGTCTGCTTCGCATGACAGTCTAGGTCGCAGGTTGGGGGGAGCAGAGGGCCTAGAAGAAGTTGTGTTTCGTGGCACCGGTCCGTGCGCAGTTCCCACAGGCTTGCGGCCGATAAGCTATCGCGTTAAGCCCGTTTAAAGTTGTAATATTAGTTTTTAACATTTAATATTTTAATACAAATTAAAAAAAATAAATAAAAAAGTTTGGATTTTTTTTTTAATATATTATAATATTAAAAATAAATAAAAATAAATAAAAATTAAATAAAAAAATAAAAAAATAAAAAAATAAAAAAATAAAAAAATAAAAAAATAAAAAAATAAAAAAATAAAAAAATAAAAAAATAAAAAAATAAA
>MU281601.1:0-11059 GCA_022385595.1 Xylaria palmicola
ACTTTTTTATATAATATAAAACTTTTATACTTTATAAATTTTTTTATAATTATAAAAATAAAATTATATTTTATTTTTATTATTAGTTTTATTAATTTTAGTAGTTTAATTATAAAGTTAAATATAATAACTTTTTAAACTTATTTTAATAGTTTAATTAGCTATAATAACTTATATAGTTTATACCTTAGTATTTTTAACTTTTTATATATATTATATAATTTTAAAACTTTTTTTATTATTTTTTTAATATTTAACTAGTAGTATTCTATATTTTTAATACATTTTATTATTTTAAATACTTTTTAATATTTTAATAATAAGTTTTTATATACCTTTTATATAATATTTTTTTATAGTTTTATTAATATGTATATTTTTTTTTTATAAATTAAAATACTATTTATATAGTTTTAATTTTTAAAACTATAGTTCTTTTTTATTTTTTTAATAAACTTACTTATTATAATATTTTTAATTTAATTATATATTTTATTATAATTAATTATAAATATAATAAGTATAAAACTTTTGTTATAATTTTTACTTAAAAGTATTTAATTTTTTTTTTCTTTTTCTTACTTATAATTACTTTTTTTATTTAAAATATTAGCTTAAATATTTTTTTTACTTTTAATATAAATAATTTTAAAGTTAAATTATAATAGGAATTTTACTTATTTTATTTATTATTTATTTAATATTTTTATAGTTATAAATATTATAAAGTTTTTATAATTTAAATAAACTTTTATTAATATTATTAATTTATATAAATAATACTTTTATTTTTTAAATATATAAATAATTACTATTAGCTCTTTATTTAATAATAAATAATTAATTTGTAGTTCTAAGAATTTTTTAAAAAAAAATACAATTAAATATAGCTTTTTATTTTTATTTTATTATTTTAATTAACTACTTATTATATTATTATATATATTAATTTTAATTTTGAATTCTTTATTAAAGTTTAGTAACTTTAATACTAGTTTTACTATAATTAGGTTTTTTATTATTTAAAAAGCTTTTTATTTTTTTTTTATTTATTAAAAACTATATTCCTTTTTTATAAAGTTTATAAGTAAGCTTATATATTTTCTAAAGTTCTTTATAAAGCTTTAAATATAGTTTATAAACCTTATAAATACCCTTATATTTTTAACATTCTTTAATACTAGTTACTTTTTTATTACTTTAATTCTGGAATTCTAAATTCGTACTTTTTTTAAAGTAATTATAAATTTAAAAAAATCTACTTTTTACTTATAAAATTTGCTTTTCTTTAAATATACTAGTAGTTTTATATTTTATATTATTATAAATATTTATTAAATATATTCCTTATATTTTTCTAATATTTCTAAGTAAATAAATATATTATTAAAATATATTACTATAAATTAATTAATAAATTCTTTTAATATATTAATAATTTTTATTTAAAAACTTACTAATATATTAGTAAGTTTAAATAGTATAACTAAGTATTTAAATAACTTATATAATATTTTAAATATTATTTTTTATTTATTATTTAAAGTAATTTATATTTAATAATATATATTTAATAAATTTAATATTATAAACTATTTTACCTTTTATAATTAATTTTATAAATTATTAATTTATAATAAAAGTTTTATAAACTTTTTTATTTTAAAGTTTATATTTTAGTAATTTATTACTAATTTTTATTTAATTCTTTTATTTTTATTTAATTTTTTAAGTACTTATAAAACTAGTAATTTAACTAAAAATATTAAAAATTATATATATTTTTTTATTAAATTTTTATTAAAATACTTATATAGTTCTTATAATTATTTACAGTTTATATATAATAATAAATAATATTATAACTTTTGTTTTTTAATTAATAATATTTAATAGTTTTATTTACTATATTTTAATAATTTTATTTTAGTATTATATTTTAAAAATATTTTGTTTTTAATTAATAGTTTTAGTTTTAATATATAAATTAGTAAATATATTATTATTTTTATTTTTTTTATAAATATATTTTAAAACTTTTTTTAAGTTTTATAGTTTTTATTACTTTTTTTTAATATATTTTACTAAAGTTAGTTTATTTTTTAATTTACTTTAAAATTACTTTTTTATAATTAAAGTATTTTTAAAATTATATTATAATTTAATATTTTTATAATATTAAACTTAAGTTTTTTTTTATATTTTTAAATATTAAAAAAAAGTTTTATAGTTTTTTTTTTAACAATTTTATAATTATAAAAAATTAAACTTTTATTAATAGTTTAAAGTAAATAAAGTATTATTTTTAGGTTTATTAGTATATTTAACTTATTAATAACTTTTAAAGAAATAAAGCTTATTAAAGCTTTTATATTTATAAATATTTTTAGTATTATATTTTAATATTATAAATTTATACTAATATATACTAATATTTTTATTTTTATAGTATTTAAAACCCTTATAATATTTTAAGTTAATTATTAGTTTATTATAACTACTTTTTATTATTTTTTAATTATATTAAAGCTTATATTTTATTTTTATATTTCTAATATTTAATTTATTAAGTTTAGTTTATTACTTATTTTTTAATTAAATTATTTTTTTTAATTAAAGTTTTTATTTAATATATTATTTCTTTTTTTAGAAACGTTAACCGCTTTTTTTATAAACGTTAATTTTATATTAATATTTTATTTTATTAATATATTTTCTATATAGTATATATTTTATACTTATTATTTTAGTACTATATTTTTAGGATTTTATTATTTATATATTTAATTAAAAAATTCGGATTTTATTTAAAAATTGTTTAATAATTTTAAAAAACTAATATTAAATAATTTACTTTGTTTTTTTAATATAGCTTTATAAGTAGTTATTAATTTACTTTTTATAAAAACTATATATTTATAATTTTTTTACTTATATATTATACATATTTATATATAATATATAAAACTTATAAAATTTTTTAATATTTTTTATATTTTAGTTTTAAAATATTTTTTTTATTATATATATATTATTATATAATTATCTTTTTATTATAAGTTTTATATATTATATTTAGTTTTTAAAAATATTTGTTTTTATATTAACTATTAAGTTTACTTTATAATTATTTAATACTAAGTTAATTTAATATTTAATTTTAAAATATAATTTTATAAAAAGCGTTTCTTTAGTTATACTTTTAACATTATTCTTTTTTTATTAAACCTTATTTAATATAGGATAACTTAATAGTTTTTTTATAATAAACTTTTTTATTATACTTTTTACTTATTTTTAGTATATTTAATAGTTATACTAATTATATATATATTTAAAGTTTTATTTAAAATATTCTTTTTTTTTAAGCTATTTTTTTAGTATTTTTAATATAGTATTTAAATTAAAACTTATTAATTATTTATTACTTTTTTATTATATTTAAAGTATTATTTTGTTTTTTTATTTTTATATTTTATTTTTTTATTTTTTTTATATATTAAGTACTATTTAGTTTTATATATTATTTATTATAGCTTATAAGTATATTTTATATTTTAAGCTTATATAAATATATAAGTATTTTTTTTTTTTAATTATTAATAATTTATTTATATATAAATAAATTTAATAAATTTAGTTTTAAATTAAATATTAATTATAATTAAAAATAAACTTTATTTTTTATTATTATTCCTTTAATTAAACCTAGCTATATTATAATATTATAATTATTATTAATACTATTTACTTTATTATACTTTTGTTTTATTTTTTTTAAAGCTTTTTATAGTTTTATATATAATATTCTTTTTTATTATAATTATAATACTTAACTTTTTTAAAGTTTTACTTTTTTATTACTTTAATTTCTATAAATTCTAAATATATTCCTAATATTATAAATAGTTAGTTTTACTTTTTTTTTTTGTTTATTATATTTTTTTTTTCTTTTAATTTAAACTTTTATTAGTTTTTCTTTAATATTCTTATTATTTTTTATATTAATATATATTAATTTATATAGCTTTTATTATATACTTTAAAAATTCTTTAAATTAAGGCTTTATTAAGATTTTATTTTTTATTATTACTTTTAATCCTTAATAAAATAATATAATTTTAGCTTTATTATATATATTTAGTTGTACTATAATATATTAAAAGTTTATTATATATATTAAAATAGCTTTTTTTTATTAAAGCTTTAATAGCTTTTATTATACTTATTATTTTTTTTAAAAATTTAAAAACAGTACTTTTAATAACTTTTTAAAAGAGTTATATAATATAAATATTTTAGTTATTTTTTTAAACTACTAATTCTTTAATTTAAACGTTACTTAAAATAAATGCAGTTTAAACTATATTAATGCTTTTCCTTATAATAATAAAGCTATATATATAATATATTTATTATTGCTTTTAAATATACTATTATAAAATGCTTAATATGTTTTAATTTAAATTAAAAAGCTTTAAATTTACTTTAAAGTTTTATTAAACCTTATTAACTTACTAATTTTTAAGTTTTTTTTATTTAGTATTATATTTAATAATTTATTTTATAAATTATTTAATTCTTTTTTTAATTACTAATTCTTTTTTTTCTACTTTTTATACTTTATATTAATATTTTATATATTTTAAATATATTACTTTTTTATATTAATTATTTTTTATTATAAATAATTAACTATATTAACTAATTAGTTATATTATTACTTTATAATTTTAAAGTTATTATTATTAATATTTATATATAAGTTTTAAATACTAAAAAATATTATTATTTTTAAGTCTTATTATTTATAAGCTTAAATAATAGTTATTAAATTTAACTTATTAAAATATAATAACTTTATTATAAAATATACTAAGTATTATATAATAAGTTTTATATTATAAGCATTATTTAATTAAAAGTAAATTTAAAAATAAAAGCTATATATAATAAAACTAAATATAAGTTATTAAATTATAAATAGCTTATTAATTTAATTTTAAAAACTAAGTAAATATTTAAATATAAAAACTTATTTTTTAATATATAGCTATTCTTTTTTTTATTATTATAATAATAATTATCTAATTATTTTAAGTTCACTTTAGTAATTGCACTTATTTTAATTACTTTAATTACCTTAATTACCCTTAGTAATTCTTAGTAATTGCGCTTACTTACTTACTTTAATTACTTTTAGTAATCCACTTTTGCTTAGTAATCCTGTTACGTAATTTTGGCTTCCTAGTAGTTTCGGTTTATTCCCGGAATGTCCCTTCTTTTCACTAGTTATGCATTCTGGATGCGTAGCGTAGCTGTACTATTAGTTCGTAATATATTAACTTTAATATATATATAATTTTTATATTTTTTATTAATTAGCTTATAGTTTTATTATAATAATTACTAATAATACTTTAGTTTTATATTTGTATATTTTATATACTACTTATTTTAAGCTTTTTTTAATATATAAAAAGGAAATTAAAACTGCGGTACTTAGTTGCTAAAAAAAAAGCCTAGTAAAAAAATAAAAAATAAAAAATAAAAATAAAAATAAAAAGGAATAAAATGAATTTAACACCTAAGTTTTAGTTAAATTAGTATAATGTTTAGCTTTATTTAAAAATAGTTTAATTAAAAGCTATTAAAAGTTTAAAAGTTTAAATAAATAATTTATATTTAAACTTTTACTTTAATAACTTTAAGTTTTATATATATAATTAATATACTTTTTATAAAGTATTATAAATAAAAAGTATTTAGTTAATAAGTAATTATTTTTTTAATTTACTATTAAATAGCTAGTTTTTAAACTTATTTATAATAAATATATTATTTATATATTAAATTAATAAATTATATACTAAATATACTTTGAATTAAATTAAAAAAGTATTTTATTTTTAAATAAGTAGTATTTTAGTAAGTTTATTAATAATTATATTATTAATAAAAGTATATTTAATTATTAATAAGCTATTATTTACTTTTTAATATAATTAATAATTATAAATATTTATATATTGTAATTTAATATATAGTATTACTATTTTTTTAGTAATAAGCTTTATAATTTATTAATTATTATATTATATTTTTATATATTAGGTATATAAGTTAATACTAAGTTTATTAATTAAGTAATTAATATATATAGTTTTTTTTACTACTTATATTAAAGCTAATAGCTTAGCTTTTATAATAAACGTAGTAATTATATTTTACTTATTAGCTTATTATTTTATAATTTTTTTAAAAAGCTTTATTATATATATTTATAAGCTTTTTTAGTTTATATTATTATTTATAAATAAAATATTATTTATTATTATAAAGTTATTTTTATTTTTAAATTATAAAATATAATACTAAAGTAATAATAAATAAAATAATATTTAATTTACTATATAATAATATTTAAATAAAAGATTATAGTTAAAATAAGCTAGCTTTAATACTATAAATATAAGATTTAAATATATAATAATAGTAATATATAAAATTAAACTGGTTTTTTATTAATATTTAAATATATTATATATAAAAGCTATACTTTTATATAAAAGTAGTTTAATATTCTTTATTAATATATTAGTATATATATTATTTAGTATATTTTTAAATTTAATAATTTTTTTAATATAAAATACATAAAATAACTATAATAAGCTTTTTTTTTTGTTTTAAATTACTTTAATACTAAAAAACTATTAAAAATTATTACTTTTTATAAAGTTATATTTAACTTTTAATTTAATAATGACTTATTATATTATAAATTTATATATTTTATAATAAATAAGTATTATATTATTTATATAAATAAATAATAATATATTACTTTTTAAAAAATAATATAATTTATAAAAAATAAGTTTTAAACTAATTTTTTATAATATATTAAAAAGCTTTTTTTACTATAATAAAAAAGATTTTTAAAGTTTATATAAAGCTTATAGTAATTTAACTACTATATTTAGCTTTTAATACTTTAAAAGCATATATATATATATTTTTTTAGTAAATTTAATATTAATAAATATATTAATAATATTATATTACTTAAATTTTAAGTTAAATTTAGTAATAATAACTATTAATATATAAATAAATTGTTTAGCTAATATGCTTATATAAGTATTTTTTTTATTTTAATTAAGTTATTAATTACTTTAAATTATTAATTAAGCTTTATACTTAGTATAAAAGCTATATTTATTAAACTTATATATATAAACTTATATATAATTTAAAGTTAATTACTTTTTTACTAAGCTTTTTAAGACTTTTTTTTAAATATTTATTTTAATATAACTTTATAAGTATATTTTTTTAGTTTAATAAAACTAATTACTTAGTAAATAAATATATAAATTTTAATACTACTTAACGTACTACACGGGTCAGCTGCGCATACGGGTTAGCTGCGTACTAACTTAGATTTTTGTACACACTTTTATTTTTTTTACATTTCTTAACAACTAAATATATTTAACTTATATAAAGAAAATAATATATAGCTTGTATTATAAGCTTTATAGCAAGACTAAAAACTTTCTATTTAAAGCGCTGCAAAAATATATAATATTCCTAAATCTACCCTTTATACGCAACGCTATAGAATTGCATTATAAAGTGCAACACGCTTATTTTCATACTAATTAATAAAATACAAAAAGGAATCAATTATATAATACATTTTTAACTTAAATACGCAAGTATTTCTGCTAAAGTTAGTTAATATTAAAAATATAGCTAATTTGCTACTATGTATATATAACGCATCCCCGGTTAGCATTAATTAGGCCTTAACTTTTGTACGGTAATAACCCAATATTTATATATGCTTTAATTATCGAATTAATTACTAAAAAGTTTTATACGAAAATCCTAACATATACTAAACGTAGTTTACCTTTGTATAAAATACAATTACTACCTATAGTATTTTAAAAGAAGATATTTATAATTTTGATAAAATAGGCTTTATAATAAGTAAAATGTTGTCCAAAATGGTTGTTACGTCGTCCGACCGACGTAAAAAACTAAAATCTGTACAATAAAGCAATCGGGAATAGTTAACAGTTATTCAAGCTGTTTTTTTGTACAAATATGTAATACTATTATATATTATCTTAGTAAAGCTTACTTATTTATTGTCCTAGTATTCCAATACTAATTTACTGCACAAATAAAGGATTGCTACTATAATTAATAACTAAACTATAAATAAAAAAAGTTTAAATTGGATAAAACATTTTGATTAATATACAACTTGTTATACAAAAGGCATTTATTGCCTTTTAATTTTAAATAGTTATAAAAGCTATTACTTGGTTAATTTCGAAACTTATACTAAAAATCACAAGATTATTATACTTTGTATATTTGTGTATTTATTATACAAGCTTTAGCCTTTTAATATTAGTTATTTTAGCTTTTTAAAACGGGCGTATAGTAAAACAATTAATAAACTTGTATAATTAAGTATTATATACATTAATAAGGTTAGCTTTTTTAATATATTTTACTAAGCGTTTAAAGCTTTAATAATTAAAAGCAATATTTAGGGAAGGTTTAAAAGTGCTAGCCTTATTCCGTATAACCTAAAATATATTATTTCTTAGCTTACAATAAAGAAACCTATT
Source organism: Xylaria palmicola (assembly GCA_022385595.1). Classification (NCBI taxonomy): domain Eukaryota; kingdom Fungi; phylum Ascomycota; class Sordariomycetes; order Xylariales; family Xylariaceae; genus Xylaria; species Xylaria palmicola. The sequence continues at coordinate 8,656 of MU281601.1, forward strand.
AAAACACTACTAGGATTGTCCTATAGGCTTTGTACAAAACTTAGTAATTAGGAGTTAAAAACCCCGTACAACGAAAAAAACGCCGAACAATAAGCCTAGTTTATTAAAAATAAAGTTATACAGTATTAGAATAGCTTTTTAATAATTATTTTAAATATAATTAATTTAATTATAAAAGGGATAAGCATATTAAAGCACTAGGTTGTACTACTATAAACTAAAGTAACTAAGCTTTGTAAAGCAAACTATAAGCTAAGCTAATATTGCTGTATAAAAAACAAATATTTATAAGTTGGAGAATTACTTACTATATAAGAGGGTTAAGATTAGGAGGCTAAAAAAGCTATTGAAGAACAGATAATTAAAGAAGTACGGGTAAGTAATCGTTGCACAAAGGGTAGCACTGTACAAAAAAAATACTGTAGAATTTGCGGCAAACCCGGACACAATGCGCGTATATATTAAAACAAGGTAGAAATGTCTAGCAAAAGCGAATTTAAATAGTACGAATTGATTTTTTATATTATAGTTAAGTTATTTTGATTCTGTGTACAAAAGTCCAAAAAAGTGCGCAGCTAACCCGTGTGCGCAGCTGACCCGTGTGGTACGTTAAGTAATAAAAGTAAATTTTTATAATATATTTTCTAGCGTTAATTTAGTAGAAATTTTAATTAATTTTTTTATTTACTAATGTTTTGCTTATTAAGTATATTTATAAAAGCTGGTTTTGTTTTGTTTTTTAGTAGTACAATACTTATAAAAACTATACTTTTTTTATACTTTTATAAAATAATACTTATAAAAGCTAATTTTTCTTTGCTTTTTAATAATATAACACTTATAAAAGCTAAACTTTTTTTAGTAATAAAGCTTTTAATAATATTTAATAACTGTAATTAGTTATTATAAATTTAAGTCAAGCTTTTTAGTAATTTAGTTTAACTTACTTTTAATACGGTTTTCTTATTAATAATTAATTTAGTAGTTAATTTAATTACATTAAAATATATAACCTACGAATTATTTAACTTTTTTCTTATATATTTTTTAATATAATTTTAAAACTTATAGTTAATAAGTTTAAATTTAAAAATTAAATTCAAACTATATTAATTAACTATAATTATATTTATTAATGCTTTTTTAAGTAATTTAAAGGAAGTAAAAAGTTTTAAAGTAAATTTAGTACTTATATATAAATATATAAGCTTATTATTTTAATAATTGTTTAGCTTTTCGTATATTTTGTTTATTTCTTCCTTACTTTTTTCTAGTTATTTAAATTCGCTTTTAAGTACTAAAATAATAAGCTTATTATTATTAATTTTAATAATAAATTTAGTAATATTTATAATATTTTAATAACTAATATTATTTAATAGCTTTTTATATTTTTTTATAGTTATACAAAAAAAATTATTACAAAGTTTATTAATATTACTACTAAAAAACTTATTTTTATTAAAATTAATATTTTAAGTTACTATAACTTTATTTTTTTAAAGCAACTAAATTTTATAAGTATTAAAAAATTAATAGCCTATTAAAAAGCCTATTTAAACATTTAAATTAAGTTTTTTTTAGTAGTTCTTTTTTTATTTTACTATAAAAGTTATAACGAATATTAAATATACTATATTTAAAGTATAATTATAGCTAATAATACTTTGTAAATTATTAAAATATAAGTAAAACTTTTTATAAAAAGCTTTTTTGTAATTAACTTACTATAAAGTACAATTATATAAATATATTATAATTCTAATAATTTTTAACTAAAAGAAATTAAAAAGCTAGTAATTATTTTGTATTACTTTTAATTTATATTTAATTATTTAATTAATTTGCTTAATACTTTTATTAAACGTTTATATATTTAAAAGAAAAATTTTAAACTTAATTTTATATATATTAGTAAAATACTTTACTAATAAGTTAATTTTTTTATAAGTACTTATAAGCTTATTATTATATTTAATTACTTTTATTTTAATATTATAATAAAGTTAAATATATTTAATATAGTTTTTTATAATAGCTTATATAATAGTAATAAGTTTATTATTAGTATAATAATCCTATATATATTTTAAATATTAATTAGTAATAAATATTACTTTTTATAATTTGTTATTTTTTTTATTAAAGTTTATAAATTTATAAAAATTAATAACTAATTTAGTTTTAATTTTAATTACTTTAAGTTAAATTATATATATTATATACTAATAAGCTTTTAATTTTTTATAAACTATATATAAAGTAATTTAAATCTAATTATTTAAGTAATTTAAAATTATCCCGCTTTTTATATAACGTGGTTTACTATCACCTCGCCATTATTATTACCTCGCCACTTTTTGAAAATACATATGTATTTAAAATTATACTTTAAATAAAAGGC